>BOPN01004087.1:12500-15000 GCA_017312705.2 Penaeus japonicus | reverse complement strand
ATAAAACAACCACCCAATCGGACCGAACCAGGTCATCATACAGATCTGAACCAACTTATGATCTAGATGCCTGTGCTGCCTTCCCTGCGTGACTGCCGACCGGAATGACCTTTGACCTCGAGTGGGGGACGTTATCTCCGAAGAGAACGCTCGTGAACCGCCAAACACGAGCAAGTGCCAAGGGCACCTGTTAACTTTTCCCGAGGAAAGATTCTTCTGGTCTCGAACCCGGGAACCTCCGACGCTGGAATCAACCTGAAAAGAGAGTTAGATGCTTTGTCGACTGTACCACCGAGATCTAAAGAAAGAAGGCGATAATCGAGGTTAATATATTACTGACTTTTTTGTTTTTATTTATTATTCTTACATTGAATCTTACTTTTAAGATGTATGTCGATGTTTGTATATCTCTGACTTTTGTTTTTATCATTTTTACCTTGAATGTTACTTTTACAACGAATTCTTTCAGTGTTGTTCTGTTGAGATTTCTTTACTGAGCCATCTTGATTGCTTTAACGATTTTCATTACGCGTCTTTTCGTTAAGATAACTATCGTTGTAATGATTAGCAAGTGATAGTCATTATTAATATTTTATTATTGAAAAAACAATTTCATCATTTTTTTGTTTTCATACATTTTTTCTTGAAAGAGTCATCAAAAATAGTATATATATATTTATATTTACATAAAATTATTATTTTTCATTTAATTTACCTATTTACATGCTCCCATTTTAAACGTCTAAACGTATTTTCTCTTCCTTTTAATTTCGTCCTCTCTTTACCTCTTTGTTTGTCTATACATGCGCCCGCCTCCTAATTATCCACTCCCTCTCATTCTCTCTCTCTCTCTCTCTCTCTCTCTCTCTCTCTCTCTCTCTCTCTCTCTCTCTCTCTCTCTCTCTCTCTCTCTCTCTCTCTCTCTCTCTCTCTCTCTCTCTCTCTCTTTCATGGATGCCAATTACCTTAATTACCACATTTTGTCAACTTGGCGTAATGTTTCTATGTTGATCAATATTGTTTTTGCATTGATTATAATTCATGTTAGACTTTATCAGTGTTGAATTATTAATGTTTCTTTATCCGTCTGACTCTTCGTTATCAATTTTCTTGATATTGCAATACTATAGCATCATCACTTCCCTTATCATTAGTATCAACACCATTTATTATCACTATCGTCTTCATTAGCATCATTATTATTAAATAAAGAACGGATAATCGTGTAGTTATTGATAAGTTTTAAATATCATGATTATTGTAGTATTGTAAAATATCGTTCGATTCACTTGTAATTTTTTATGTTTATATCCTTCCTTTTGAATTGCAATACAAGGTCGCTAGCATATTTTTGGATAAAATGTCATTATGGTTTTATTTAGCTTTATAGAGAAGTATAGATCATGTTACACTATATTTTAAATAATTGTTTAAGGTTAAGAGAATTATAGATCATGCCACACTTTTTTTTCTTTTTTTTTTAATAATCGTCTAATAGTAAAAATAAGTATTTTTGCTTTCTCTCCCTCATTCTTTCCTTTGCCATTTATGCAGCTCTTCTTTCGTCTTCTTCCCTCCATATCTTCAGTTCTCTCTCTCTCTCTCTCTCTCTTTATCTCTCCTTCCTATACACTTTCATCCTCTGAAATATTCTTGCTATCTCCGGTTAATCAGTTCTCCTTTTTAATCTATATAATTACGCATTTCTCGTAAAGCAGTAACCATTTTCTTGTGTTCTCATGGGTAATATGCAAGACAAATTTGAAGTTTTGTTTAAATTCATACAGACTTCTGCTTCTCTCATGGCTCACTCAAAGGGTTTCATCCACATGCAAATCGCAGCATCTTATATGTTGCGATATATAGAGGGAAAACATTCTTGACATCCGGAGTCTAATTCACTTCCGAAGTGCATTTTTAAGGGTTCCTGTGGCTTGTCTCAGAGTACGGAAAGCAGGGGTCTGTTTGTGTTTGAATTACGATTATGATGAACATGTTTTTTTTGCGAGTTGTGTGTGTGTGCAAAAATAAGCCAGTTGATTATAAAAGAAAATAGAGGATTTGCACTTTGATTTGGAATAAATTATTTTTTAGATCAAAAGATTCTGAAGAATCATATGAATGAAGTGTAAGAAGAAAGTGGGTCATAAAGTTTACTAAATTTCTTAATTTGAAAGATATTAACATGAGATAACTTTTGAACACACACACGCACGCACACGCACACACACACACACACACACACACACACACACACACACACACACACATATATATATATATATATATATATATATATATATATATATATATAAAACATAACACAACCCAAATTATTAACTTTCCAACATGTATAACTGCATGCAGATGTTCGCACAAAAGATGAACAAATAAACAAAGCAAATGCAGCAATTATGTGATGGTCATATCCTGAATGAAGCATGAAACATGTTCTCACATTTTTTTTTTTTTTTTTTTTTTTTTCTTCCTATGCAATATT
>BOPN01004087.1:5000-7500 GCA_017312705.2 Penaeus japonicus | reverse complement strand
CATAGTAATAATATATATATGTTTATATTTACATAAAAAAATTATCATTTTTCATTAGATTTACCCATTTATTATAATTACATGTTCCCATTTCCAAACGTCTAAAAACGTATTTTCTCTTCCTTTTAATTTCGTTCTCTCTTTACCTCTTTATTTTGCCCTAATCATGCGACCGCCTCCTAATTATCCACTCCCTCTCTCTCTCTCTCTCTCTCCTTCTCTCTCTCTCTTTCCCTCCCTCCCTCCCTTCTTCTCTCTTTCTCTGTCTTTCCCTCCCTCCCTCCCCTCGTCTCTCTCTCTCTCCCCCTCTCTCTCTCCCTCCCCCCCCCTCTCTCTCCCCTCTCTCTCTCTCTCTCTCTCTCTCTCTCTCTCTCTCTCTCTCTCTCTCTCTCTCTCTCTCTCTCTCTCTCTCTCTCTCTCTCTCTCTCTCTCTCTTTCTTTCATGAATACCATTTACCTCGATTACCACATCTAGTCAATTTAGCCTTATGTTACTCGAAGATCGAACATGATTATCATTCAGTTAGATTTTAATAAACGATATGCACTGAACAAGAGGACACAAAAGGCTTAGAATATAGTTGTCTGTTAGTAGTCTTACACTGATTCTGTACGTCTTCTCACAAGCTAAAATGATTAATAAACTTTTGCAAGTCGTCAGTAATAAGTTATTAATAAATTGACATTAAAATACTTATTCAAATTATTATTATTTTTATTCTTACATTGATATAAGGGATTGTGAGATTACTGCAAGTTATTCTTCATGCAATATAAAGTACTAATGCAACTAATCAGTGAAGTTAAAGTAAGCAGACCTTTTATTTATTCTTCACTAATATTTCTTGATTTATCTATATAATTTTCACAACGTGGATTATTTTTATCAGCAGACACTTTGCTTCATAGTAACACTTTCGAAAGCTCTATAGAAACAGTCCGGGATTATTGATTTGAATATAGATGTATTTATTAAACCATTTTCCTGATAGCTGAAAAATAATAACAGAAATAAAAGTTTTAAGGAATAATTTAATATAATCTCAACAATTAAGCTTTCTTTTTTATTCAAAAAAAAATGCAGTTCAAATACCTATAAAACAACCACCCAATCGGACCGAACCAGGTCATCATACAGATCTGAACCAACCCCATGATCTAGATGCTGTGCTGCCTTCCCTGCGTGACTGCCGACCGGAATGACCTTTGACCTCGAGTGGGGGACGGTATCTCGAAGAGAACGCTCGTGAACCATAAACACGAGCAAGTGCCAAAGAGGCACCTGTTAACTTTTTCGAGGAAGATTCTTCTGGTCTCGAACCCGGGAACCTCCGACGCTGGAATCAACCTGAAAAGAGAGTTAGATGCTTTGCCGCCTGTACCACCGAGATCTAAAGAAAGAAGGCGATAATCGAGGTTAATATATTACTGACTTGTGTTTTGTTTTTGTTTTTTTAACATTGAATCTTACTTTTAAGATGTATATCGATGTTTATATATCTGTGACTTTTTATATATTTTTTACGTTGAATGTTACTTTTACAACGATGGTCCGTGTTGTTCTGTTGAGATTTCTTTACTGAGTCATCTTGATTACTTTAACGATTTTCATTACTTGTCTTTTCGTCAACATAACTATCGTTGTAATGATTAGCAAGTGATAGTCATTATGAATATCTTATTACTGAAAAAATAATTTCATATTTTTTTTATTTTTGATACATCTTTTCTTGAAAGAGAGTCCTCAGTAGTAGTATATATTTTTTTTTATATTTAGTTAACATAATTGAATGTAAATTATTTTAATAAGCAATAATCATATATATATATAGATAGATAGATAGATAGATAGATAATACATGTGCGCGCGTGAGCATACGAGCATGCGTTTTGGGAGGGTAAGGGCGCGTATGTAGACCGAGATGTAGTGAGCTAGAACGAGGGATGCAAAAATCTCTTAATACCATGCAATACTATCTCAAACGTGATATTAAAGATTAATAGTTGTCCTCAGATTAAATTATGGATGATTTAATAGAATTATGGTCAGTAGGTGGGGGTATCTGGTCACATTCCTCTAAAATATGATTTCCCAGTCAAGACAACGGCCCTCATTCCCCGGAAGCAAAGGAGCACCTGGTTATGGATCGCTCTGGAGCAGAGGGTGCTGAAATATATCCGGTTAGACCCAGGTCCTTTTACGATAATAAACCTTTGCACGTACAATGTAAGGAATTCGAGAACAGAATCTGATCTTTTTTACTGCTAGGCGTTCTTTCATTTATTAAATGGGATATTTTACTATTTTACCGTATTCATGGGGGAGTTTAATAAGGGAAGATGGGGAAACCTCAGTTGGGATATATGGATTAGGTACCACAAATGAGAGAGGGCAAATGCTAATGGAGTTCGCTAAAGCTCGATCCCTCAAAATTATAGATACATTCTTCGAAGCGAGGCCCGGGAAGGAATGGACATGAAAATCGCCATCGGTATTAAT
>BOPN01004086.1:127500-130000 GCA_017312705.2 Penaeus japonicus | reverse complement strand
GCATGTATCTTGCCTAGGCTTAGAGATATGACAATATTTACCCATTTATACATATAGGTATATCTATCTATCTATATCTATCTATCTATCTATCTATCTATCTATCTATATATATACACATATATATACATACACACATATGTATAAATGTATGTATATATATATATATATATATATATATATATATATATATATATATATATATATAAATACACACACATACACACACACACACACACACACATATATATATATATACATATATATATATATATATATATATATATATATATATATGTATATATATATATATATATATATATATGTATGTATATATATATACATATATATATGTATATATATATATATATATATATATATATATATATATGTATATATATGTATATATATATATATATACATATATATGTATATATATGTATATATATAAATATATATATATATATATATATATATATATATATATATATATATATATATTCATATATGTATATATATATATATATATATTTATATATGCATATATATAAATATATATATATATATATATATATATATATATATATATATATATATATATACATATATATATAAACATATATATATATAAATATATATATATATATATATATATATATATATATATATATATATATATATATATATATATATATATATATATATATATATATATATATGTGTGTGTGTGTGTGTGTGTGTGTGTGTGTATATATATACATATATATATATATATATATATATATATATAAATATATAAATATATATATATATATACATATATATATATATATATATATATATATATATATATATATTTATATATATAGAGAGAGAGAGAGAGAGAGAGAGAGAGAGAGAGAGAAAGATAGATATATATACAGATATAATATATATATATATATATTGCTTCTTCATGATAGCATTGCATGTGTATGTGCATGCAAGTATCGTGAATAATGAATAACTGTGATTTACTTATGTCTTCGAGATGCATCTTTGATTCCTTTCATACCTTCCGTTAATTCTGTCTTTCTGAACCCCATGTATCTAAAATAGACTTTGAGGAGCTTTCTTATCAATTCTTCTTTGCTTTATAAGACTGTCTGTGGGAAAAACGATTTGGGATTGACGACTGTTCGGAAATAACCAATTTATATCTTTTTAACTACCCGTATTTTGTTATTTCATTCTTTGCCGTCCGAAATTGCTTTGCTTTTGAAATACGGTTTCGGACTATCAGGCTTTCTCTATTCTACAATGTGTATTTGTTTTGTTCATGAATTTGTCTTTAATTAAGTAATCAGGCATCATTTTGAAATAATATATGGTAATAGCTAAGGCTTAGTTCAGACATTACCCATGTTATCAAACCGCAGATAAAGAAACAGTGAATGATCTGAGACAAGAGATTTGTTCACACCATGTGACAAAGAGGTAAGTGGAATAGCCAGAAAGAGAGAGACAGAGAGAGGGAGAGGGAAGGAGGGGGAGGGATAGGAAGAGAGGGGGGGGAGAGAGAAAGAGAGAGAGAGAGTATGATGATCATATAGTGTGTTTATATATGATATCAAATATATTAATATACAAAGAATACATGAATTAACATTATAGCCAATGAGGCAATCCCGATGCCTCTCTTAAGTCAGGTCGGGTAATTAACACATACCTGTCTCCCAATTATGATGACTCTCAAAAAAGCTGAATACCCTCACATTCAAGACTACCTTCCCACATAATCACTACTGGAAGCTACTGATAGTAAAACTTTTCCATATAATTGGGATGTCTGGAACATACAGACTGACTGGGATCAACTGCTACCACTGACATCTGATTTCTCTACCTGTTTACATGTGCTGATGTAATATTTTTATAATTGTGATCATTGTGCTGTAATGTGAATTATTTATTGTACCATAACATCAGATTATCCAGATTATGGGGAAAAAAATAAACTGATTTGTATAAACCCTGTTTCTGGCTTCACATACCTATCATAAACTGGTGGCAGCGGTGGGATCCACTACAAATAGCTGGAAGGCAAACTTACTTTACTCACCACATGACCTCACGTGGGATCTGTCTCTCAGTCCCCGGCTACCTGCCACAGCATAGAGTAGCAAGTGTTCCACTACAGGTAACCTACAATGTCAAGAGTTTGTTAGGAGGTAAGACCATAGGAACAACCAGGTAATTCCAACATCAAGAGCTGGAAACATAAGGTCCTGGCTATGCAGGTGCAAGGAAGAAATTCTCTTCAAAATGTATCTGATCAACATTTCTCCACAAAACCGTAAGTATGTACAATGGGCCAATTCTTTTTCTTTTTCATACATTTTAAGAAAGTAATTTCATGTTTCAATTCACTTATGCTGTTACTATGTTTTATACTTTTCATTCGTTAATCGCTCATTTGCATTATCGAATTCTGTAATCCTAAACTACACTATGTATGTAA
>BOPN01004086.1:117500-120000 GCA_017312705.2 Penaeus japonicus | reverse complement strand
TAATTTTGTTTTTCCACTCATATTTACGTTTTTCAACTGCACGGTAAAGAAAACTAGTCATGCTAAAACCTTCTTTCATTTCCGGAGCCATTCTACATATCTATTCTATCTTTTCGAAAAAAAAAGTATATATGTACTATCTTTCGGTTCTACTGCCTCGATCAGTATCATTGATCACTACACTAATCTTCTGCCTAATTAGGAGATCCCTAGGCCTACCTGACCGACCATTAAAATTATACTGTATTAGATTCAATTAGTTTTACTTTGATTCATTGACAATATTATGGATGATTGTAATAGTGATGATGATGATGAAGATGATGATGATGATGATATTGATATTAATGATGATAGTACTGGTAAGAATGATAGTGGTAATAGTATTAGTAATAATGATGATAATGATAATATTGATGATGATATCAATAATGATAGTAATGATAATGATACTGATGACAAAAACAATACTGATAATGATAATGGCAATAATGGTAATGAATATGATAATGATATTAATGTTGAAAATAATAACGATAATGATAATAATGATACTAGCAGTAATAACGACAATCATAATAATCATAATGATGATAATCATATTAATAATAAAGTTGATGATATTAATGATGATAATAATGAAAATGATAATAATAGTAATAACGATAATGATAATAATGATAATAACAACAACTATAATGATAATAATAGTAATAATGAAGACAATGATAATGATAATTATAATAATATTTGTAATAACGATAATGATTAGGATCATAACAGTAATGAAAATAGAAAATAATGATGATGATATAGATTAAAGCCATAATGATAATCAAAAGAGAAAGAAATATTGATGGAAGTAATATTGATCATAATGAAAATGATGACAATAACCAAACAACAACAATATTGATAATGATAATGATAGATAACAGTAATAACACTAATAACAAAAACACACAAACACACACACACACGCACACAGCAAACAATCACATAACAAACAAATACATACTGGCGCTCGCTGGCATCATAAACAATCAGAATTTTCCTTTTCAATTCTACGCCTCACCTTTAATCTCCTCCTTCATCGTTCATTTATCTCAATAAAAAATGTAAAAAAAAAAAAATTGAGAAAAAAAAAAGTAGAGAGAGAGAGAGAGAGAGAAAAAATCAAGACGAAAATTCCTCCGCAGATAATTCCTCCAATAAAATGATTCTCAAAACGGAATGATTCTTGGTCGAGTAGCTCATCCAGACTTGGGTACATACAACTCTAAACTGTTAGGGATTCTTCGCTCTTCTTCTTACACACTCTTTTATCAAAGGAAACGAACCGAATTTAGTATTAATGTGAGCAGTTGCCATCGGTGATTTTCCAG
The DNA here is from genome assembly GCA_017312705.2 of Penaeus japonicus. Lineage (NCBI taxonomy): Eukaryota > Metazoa > Arthropoda > Malacostraca > Decapoda > Penaeidae > Penaeus > Penaeus japonicus. Next base: position 118,615 of record BOPN01004086.1, on the reverse strand, counting down.
GAGAGATCTCTTTGGTTGATCATGAATTTATTTGTCTGTGAAATCGATGTGTTATCTGAGGTAGAAGTGAAAATAAGAAAGGAAAAATGATAATGACGTATGGCGATGGTGAGGAGAATAATAAAGAAGAATGATGATGGTGAGCAGAAGGAGAAGGATGAACTACGATAAGGAGAATGATAATAATGATGATAGTGATATTGGTAAAAAGAAAATTATGATAATGATAGTAACAATAATGGAAATGATTTTGGGATAATAATAGTATTGATAACGATAATAACAGTATTGATGATGATAACTATGATGATAAGAACGATAATGATAGTATTGATAATTACAACAACGATGATAGTAATTATAATTACGATAGTAATTATAATGATAGTAATGATGATACTGACGATAGTAATATTGATGAAAAATATGATGATTATGATGATTATAGGAATGATAATGATAATTCTAATGATTATGACAATGATGATAGTAATAATCATAATGATAGTAAAAGCCATAATGATGCTATCATTGCCCTTTGTTGGTATTATCTTTATCAATATCATCATTATCATTTTTTTTTCTTTATCACTATCACTGTAATTCCACTACAATATGCGTTATTGTTATTGTTATCATTAATAGTGTAATTTTCATTATCATTATTACAATCATTATCATTGTTATTATCATCGTTTGTATTGTCATCATCATTATTACTATCATTATCATTGTGATCATTATTATTATTATCATCATTATTAGTATTGTCATTATTGTTACTATAATTTGTGTCATTATCATTATTAGTACTATCATCATTAACGTTATTATCATCATTATTATTACTATCATTATCATTATTATTATCTTTATTATTATCATTATTATTATCATATTTATTATTATCATTATTATTATTATTATTATTATTATTATTATTATTATCATTGTTTTATTATTATTATTAACAATATTATTATTGTCAATATCATTATCATCATGATCAGTATCCTTAACATTATCATAATTATCAGTATTACTGCTATTACTATGAACGTTGCTATCATCGTCATCACTATTATTGTTTTTTATTGTTATTATAATAATTAGTA
>BOPN01004086.1:97500-100000 GCA_017312705.2 Penaeus japonicus | reverse complement strand
TGGTATAGGTTACGATAGAAGTCTTCTATTACTTTGATAATTTAATTTTTATTGTATGTCGCCTCTCCGTTGGGTTTCTTTATTGCATACATTTGATTTTTCCCTATTCTGAGCCTCCTCTTTGTTGCCTTAATGCTGGTGCCGGCAAGCAGAGCTTCGTTTATTTTTCGTATGTTAGATTTGCGTACATCCTCTTTCTTCTTCTTGTTTATCGTCTTAGTCAGCTCTGTTGATTCTATCTTGTCTCTGATTGATGTTATTTTCATGTCCCTACGCTGTTTCATAAGCTGTTTTGTCTCTACCGAAAGCTTACTGAACTTTTCTTTTTCGTCTTTACCCCCTATTTCAAGTGCAGCTTCCATTAATATCTCACTGAATTGGTCGTTCATTTGGTCTATGTCAAGATCTTCTGAATATTTGTTTTGGATGTTGATAATGAATTCCATCGCCCTATTCTTAATGTTGATTAGATTAACGAGAGGCTTCTGTATGAGCTTGTTTCGTTCCCTTCTTAGCTGTAACTTTAGTCCTGACCAATCTATGGTCGCTACCGACATTTGTTTTATTGATAACGGTTACGTCTTGTACAATGTCATGCCTATTGGTGATTATGAAGTCAATTTCGTTTTTAATGCCGGATGGTGATCTCCATGCCCATTTTCTCCCAGGTCTCTTTTCGAATGTATTTATAATTTTAAGGGATCGAGCTTCGGCGAATTCTATCAGTCTTTGCCCTCTCTCATTGCTGGTGCCTATTCCATGTTTCCTAACCGATATTTCTCCATCTTCCCTTATTTCTACCTTGGCATTAAAATCCCCCATAATCACGGTAAAATGGGTTTTTGCTCTATCGGTAGCTGCTTGCATATCTTCATATAAGCTCTCTATCTCCTCATCACTATGACTGCTGGTAGGAGCGTACACTTGTATAATTTTTAGGCTATATCTGTGGTTTAGTTTCAGTATTACAGAAACTACTCTTTCGCTCACACTGTAGAATTCCCTAACATTCTTTTCAAGTCGCTTGTGAACTAAGAACCAATTCTGATTCTTTGTTTGCTAATCCAAGGGTTTACCTCGCCAATATAATAAGTGCCCATCATTTAGTAATTTCTGCTCTTCGCCTAGTCTCCTAACTTCAGAAAGTCCTACAATATCCCATTTAATAAATGAAAGTTCCTCAAGCAGTGTCAAAAGATCAGATTCTGTTCTCAGGGTCCTTATGACAGTGTGCATAAAGTTCATCTTAGGCGGCCTGGGTCTAACCGGCTTTAACACCCTCCGCTAGGGAGCCAATCTGATCGCCGCCGTGACCAGAGGCTCCTTCGCTTCCGGGGAATGAGGGCCGTTGTCTTAACTGGGAAATCATATTTAAGAGGTGTGAGGCCTGATACCCCCCCTTGTCGGCCTTGTGCACGGTGGGGGGAGTAATTTTAGTCCGGAGGTTATCATTAATCTCCAATAACACGTTTGAGTTAGTCTCGCATGTTATTAGGAGATCTTTGTATCCACCGATCTATCTCACGACCTTCCGGTCTACTCATGTGAAAATGGGCATTTGTTTATATATACGTGCAAGGCCAACGCAAAAATGCATGTTTGCATGTTTATGCGCGCTCCCGTGCCCACACTTATATTCGTTACTATATATAGATATATAGAATGTACAGCGTAGACGCCTATATATACAAATAAGCAATTATGCACATACTCCAAGCGTTTGTCTACGCCTGTATAAATGCATACAGCACCCATACACATCAGTGTCCACACGTGCACACATAAATACATATATACATATACATATACACACACACACATACATATACATACATATATCTATAGTAGGTAGTGGTATACATATATCTGACAACAATTTGGAGAGGTAATTACTAGTTGGTACCTAAACTGCTTGGGCGTCCTGGTGTGGCCCTGACTATTGGTGATGCCATATCTTGTGTTAGGCTTTCATTACGAATAATTTTCCAGACTGATATTCAGTGTGGTTGCATGATTAGATTTATGAACACTGAAAACATAACATATATGATTTTATAGTATAATGTACTCACGAACTAGGAGTGGATTTTACTCAGGCCAGATGTTGGATGGTGGTTAATCACCTTTGACCCTTGGCACTGGTGTTAACGTGGCACTATGGGAGCGTTAACCGATATTTGACTCATTTTTTTGTTGGTTTGCTTGGATGGTATGATCTTATATTAGAAATATATTCAGACATCCTATGTATATTTATATGTATATACATATATATATATATATATATATATATATATATATATATATATATATATATATATATATATATATATATATATATACATATCTGGCCGTGTTTCGAAACCCTGTCTCTCGGAATGCAAGAATGCAAGTTGCCTATATACTCTTAACTAGAGAATTGATAGCGAGGTTTTACAGACTTAGAAACAGCCTCGGTGATCTGGGATCTGCTCTGAATTTCTAATTCATTCCCGCCGAA
>BOPN01004086.1:70000-72500 GCA_017312705.2 Penaeus japonicus | reverse complement strand
GTTACTGGATTCTCAAAGGCAATAGTGCAATTCGTAGGGTTATTAAAGGTTTCATTAATTGTCATAAGTGCCAGGCTCCTGACGTACAGCAACAGATGGCGGACCTTCCAGAAAATAGAGTTTCTCCAAATCAGTCCCCCTTCACAACAGCTGTAGAGTGTTTTGGCCCATTTCATACTACGAGGACAAGATTTCAAGTGAAGCCTTATGGTGTAATATTTATATGCTTAACTGTAAGAGCTGTACACGTTCAAGTTGCCGAGTCATTGTTTACTGACTCATTCACCAATGCTTTGCGAAGATTCATAGCTAGAAGAGGACAGGTGAAATCTATATATTGTGATAGGGGCCGCAATTTTCTTGGAGCAGAAAGAGAATTAGAAGTAGTAGCGAATGACTGGAACTAGTCACCAAATGCATCTCATTTTGGTGGTGTTTGGGAGAGGTAAATAAGAACAATTAGAAAGTTTTGCATTGAGTTATGAAGGAACAAATATTAAATGATGAAGGATTAATTACAATGATGCGTGAGGTTAAAGCAGTTATTGATAGCCGAACGATATCGAACGATAGCTGTGATTTAAGCCCTGTAACACTCAATCACCTTATATTTAGGGAAGGCTCAGTAGTTATGAGTAATTTCGACTCAGAGTAAGCATACAGTAAGAGATGGCGTTACAGTCAATATCTTGCAGACCTCTTTTGAAAAGGTGGAGACATGAGTACATGCTTACATTGCAGAGAAAGAAAAAAAAGTGGCACATGAAAAGCAAAAATTATCTGTAGAAGATATTGTATTGACGGTTCAAAAAAAATCTCCACGGTGTCACTGACCCTTAGGTCGTGTCAGTGCTGTTAAACACAGTGATGATGGCTTAGTTAGAAATGTAATTATCAAGTGTTGAAAGTCTCTCTTGACCAGACCTATGTCAAAGTTGGTCTTCTCGTGTGAAAATGATTGTATATGATACGAAGAAAGGCTTAAAATTGAGTGAAGTGAGGGTGGTAATTTTAAAGTAACAATATATGCTGTTTGAGAATCACATCACTTAGGTATTTATGTGAAGGGTTGTACTTAAGATTAATTTTTAAATATGTATCAACATTGTTGTTTGTTGAATCCCAAGGAGGATTCAAGGGGTGGGTGTAATCGCTAAGAGATTTATGAAGTGAATGCGTATTTTGATCGTCATGTTTGTGTTACTAATGGTGACGTGGCATTTATGGGTACGTGTACAGAAAATAGTTATTGTTCTTTTGTTGTTTATTTTAGGGATGATGAAATAAATTTGTATTTTCGTGATGACGAAATTTGGAGTTAATATTACTGCGAAGCTGTATGATATAATAAGGCAATGATATTATATTGTAAATATAAATTTAATAGATGACTTATAAATGACTTAACGCGAGAAGGAAGAAGCCAAATTTTGAGGACAGAACACGTAGTTTAGGATAGTACAACATATTTATTAATCATCCCAGGCCATCAGTATCGTGATCGGTATTACATCTGCATTGCATACAAAGTAATACCTAGTTTATCTGAATAACTAAGATAAGAGCAGGTGCCTATTGCATAAAGGAAGGTTAAGGTGATATGCCTTTGTAAGTGAAGTGAAAATAGCATTTCGCCAGAAGACAGCGACGTTGTAGTGATCATTGTCTTATCATTGATGTAAGTTGCAAGTTCATTTCTTATGGAGCTTGCCATAATTAATCTTTGTACATTCATTATAGATTACCAACGGAGTGGGCAGAGCTGTAAGCACTCTCCGAAGGCACGGTGGGTCTGGGATAAATGTTGCTCGTGAATTTTGTTAAAAGTGTTACTTCCCGTACATACACAAAAAGAGCCTGGGTACAACTCTTTTACTAAAGACATGTAATCATAAAAGAAACAAATATAGAAAACTGATTTTTAATTAATCGGCATGGATATATATACATACATGACGAGAATATAACAAAACCTGCACATACAACTAGGGCACACTACTTATCTTACAATGTCTCTCGTACCGTCCATTGATTACCACTTCGTAACACAGATACAATAAAGAATAAAGGCTCGGCTACGGCCTCTCTCTATATCAACTTATAGCAGATCTTCTTACCCGGCAGTCTTCCGTCAAGGATCTCTGGCTTATGGAAAGAAAACCTCACTGCTATAAGCAAACTGCCCGTTTGGATGAGGAGAGAGAGTACCAGTAGCTTCGGCCGTGCGAGCTTGAGTCCCTTGTTCCTCTCCGGACATCTCCCTCAACGTCTTGGAGGCGATAACCAGCAGTTATAGTTTAAGAGTTGTGAGACCTTCTTTGCTCAAGTATTGTAAAATTAACAAAATACAGTAAAAATAAGAGAATAAAAAGTCGGGGAAACTAAAACACGCACATAATGTTTTATTATTTGTTGCAAGCACCATGCATTAAAACGTTGCAACGTCATGGTGCTGGTCCCTGGTGGCTACGGGTAGAATTTCCAAGCGTCCAGCCCTGCC
>BOPN01004086.1:15000-17500 GCA_017312705.2 Penaeus japonicus | reverse complement strand
CCCTTATTACTAACATAATCATCATCTTCATTATGACCCATAAAATCAGGTCTACCATCATATTGTTATAACCAGTATTATCAATATCATCACCATCATTATCATTATCTTTACCACAACGATTACCACTATCAATAATATCAAACTCATTCTTACCATCTTCATTATCATTATTAGCAGTACCACTACCACCATCACCATTACTACATCAACTATTGTTTATCCTCCCCCCCCCTCAACACCATTCGCACAACCACTTCAAAGGCAAGACCGAAATCCCCGCCAATATCCTCCAGGGAAAGGCGAGATCTCTTTGTGTGTATGACCTTGATGGAAAGCGGTAACTCAATGGCACGTTCGTAGGTGCAGCAGGATGTGGATTTCTCCCTGAAGAACGCGGATCTTCTTCCATTGTGATGAGATAGCAGCTTCTGAACAGTAGACGGAGGTGGAGGACTAAATTACGACCAAGGTTTGTGTGTAGTGGAGGACGAGGATTTTTTTTTTTTTTTACTCTCTCTCTCTTTCTTCTTTCTTTCTTTTTAGTATTCGAGGAGACGGAGACATAGCTCCCTTCCCCCTTCTCTCTCTCAACACAGGGGGATGCATGTGAGTTGCATGCTCTTACATGACGTGGCTTGATTTTCATATTTTCTGCGGGGTTGGTGGGACGTATTTATCTTCTTAATCTCGTGTGAGTACACAGGAGCACAGCAGATTTATGGAATGAAAAAAAGTGTTATATTTCGTCTTCAAGTGTATACATTTAACCTGTTGCAGACGGGGATAGATTTGCTTGACTGGTCCCGAGGGCGGGCACTAGTACCACATGCGAGGCACCAAAGATAGATTTTATATCAGACCTAGGTTTTATGTCGGGACTTTCCGCGCTCTTTCTCATTCACTCTTTCTAATGCGAAAACACCATATATGTTTTGATATTTTTTGTGTTCTACTATCTAATGCCATCTGGCAGTGTTTAGCAGTATTGTAGTGGACTAAAACTGTAGTAAAGGGTCTATATATATCAGCTACTTATGTTCCTTCTACTCAGTGTAATAGAAGTATTGCTGGGAAGATAAAACGCAGATCTAATTTTCTCATATGCAAATACGAAGGAAAAAATCATCCCACATTAAAATAAATGAAGAGATACGTAGGAAGAAGCAGAGTTGTGCTTGCGACTGCCACAGCCCTGAGCAGAAGTTCCATACTGGTTTATCTTCTCTTTGTTTATCGCTACTACTTGCTATGCTAAGAAGTTGCATCTTGCTCTGACGTCTCGCCTCGAAGACAAGTGCATAATTCAGGGACGCAGTGCATCTTTTCAAACACTCTTTTTTCCTGCTGGCGCTAGGAGAGAGTGGCGACATCTATGTTTGGATTTTAATTAACCCCTATTTTGGTGGTTGTTACGGTAATTATATTAATTATGATTGCAACTGACAACATCAGTCACATCAGTTACTGCTCATGGTGTAACAGAGAAGTGTCAAATAAACCATGACGACTATTGGCACGTAGGTCATGTCAGCGGTCGTTATGTCACCCATCCGCAACGGGTTAGTGACAGATATTGCAATGAAGATATTATTATTATTATTATTAGTATTATTATTATTCTCATAAATATCAATATCATTTTGATGATTACCATTATTATTATTATTATTATTATCATTATTATCATTATTATTATGATGATGATTATTATTATTATCATTATTATTATTATTCCCCGTATTGACTATATTCATAATTATTGAAAATATTTTTTTCCTTCATTTCGAATTACTATTATTATGATATTATTATAATTTTCTTCTTCGTCGTCTTATTATTACTCATAGTGTAATCCTCATCAGAATCATCATCATCACCATCATTATCCATCATCATAATTATCTTTGTCACACTATCTTTGATACTTTGATACTATTTTTTTTTCTCTTTACTTTCTTTTTCATTTTTTCGTTTTCCTTTTTTATTCAAAGCGAGCGCCCTTTCTTCTCTCTGACTGCTAGTATTTCCTAACGTTTAATATTTTTAAATAATATTTTTTTTCTTTGAGTTCAAGCCACACTTTAATGTATTATTTCTTACATTGGAAGTTTTAACATTTTAACTTCTTTTCAAGTGTATGTATTATTTTATTTCCTTTTCATTACTGTAATTAGGAGAACACATTTTACGCATTGCATTGTTTGTTCCTTTCCCTTTGTAGTGGATTTATTCTGAGCTGTTATTAAGCTTTGTGCAATGTTAATTTAGTGTTTTATCATTTGTTTACTTGGCTAGTTTGAGGCATATATACAAATATACATACATACATACATACAGTACATGCATACATTTATGCCTCTACGTGCATACTTAAATACTTAATGCACACATACATACATACATACATACAAAAATACATATATTCACATACATACATTACAATTAAAAAAAGACATCAGATAATCAACGGCTTTGCTTCCCATATATTTTCTTTGGA
>BOPN01004086.1:0-5000 GCA_017312705.2 Penaeus japonicus | reverse complement strand
ATGACTGTATAGGGGCCTTTCCATTGCATGGCTAATTTATTGCGAGTGGCAGGGAGTAAAACTAACACCTCATCACCTTCGTTGAAACTACGGGATTTAGTAGATCTGTCAAAGTAAGACATAAAGTTTACTATTAACATCAGCATGAGAAGCAGCTAACTTAGCAGACTCTTCTAATCTTTCTCTCAGATCTAATACTTATTGATATGTGTTCTTCGTCTCGTTATCAAGGTCTTCGTGTGTCCATAGTTCATACAGAATAGACAAAGGTCCCCGAACCTTACGACCGTACACCAGCTCGAAAGGTGAAAACTTGAATGTGTCATTAGGTATTTTGCGATAAGCAAATAATACAGAGGGAATTAATCGACCCCATTCATGTAGTTGATCTACGCACAACTTCTTCAGCATCGATTTAACACAGCATGGAATCTCTCAACGGTTCCGTTGCAAGCAGCATGATAGGGACTTGTGAAAATAGCCTTTATTGATAACAGGCGATTTACTTCCTTCATTAAGTCAGATTTAAACTGAGTCCCTCTATCTGATAATACTTCTTTAGGGATACCCACTCTAGAGAATATATCAATTAGGCTCTCAGCAACAGTTATTGAGTCTATGTTTCTTAAGGGAACTGCTTCGGGAAATCTAGTCGCGCAGTCTATTAATGTCAGAATATACTTATGACCTCTGCTCGACGGTGTTAGTGAGATCCGACGAGATCTATGGCAACTCGTGAAAAGGGTTCACTGATAATGGGCATTGATACTAAAGGCACCTTTCTTACTCTACCCTTAGGAGAAAACTTTTGACACACTGTGCATGAACGGCAATAACGCTTAATGTCAGCACCAGCACGAGGCCAGAAAATTTATGAAAGATCTTTTCAGATGTCTTTCTGTGGGAAAAATGTCCGGCAACTGGCGAGTCGTGGGCGATCGCCAGAATATAACGTTTAGCTAAACGGCACAATAAGCTGTTTCCTTCCGATTTCGTGTTCCCTTTTACTTTTAATGCACACCCTGTAAATCATGTCATTAATTTTCTCAAAGTTTACCGTTCTGTTTTTTACAGTTACTAAAGTTTCATTGATAACTTTCTTTCTGATATCTTTGAGTGTTTCACATTTATTCTGTTCATCAATAAGATCCTTCTTATTAATTTCTTCAAGAGCAATTCCAGGAGCAATAAGTGAACGCAACTGACTTTCCTCCGATTTCGCTCGTCTAGTCTGAACACGAAGTGCATTACTACCAATTGTATCATAATCTGCAACACTATCCGGTATGTCAACCGCTGGGGCCTTAACTCCTGGTACCATTCCTATGAGGATGTCAGTGAATTTAATCGGTGCGGCTACAGCATTTACCCATCCATTTAAATATTCACTTTTGATATAACAGCGAACCTTTGGAAATGTTCTAGTGAACCCAAGGTAATCAGCTACAGTAACCAGCTTGCCTTTCCTAACATTTGGAGGAAGAAATTAATTTTTCACAATTACAGTATCACAGCCAGAATCAAAATGAACGTTAGCAACCTTATTAAACACGTAACCTTTACTGGTCACCACACTCTTCGGAGCAACATCAGCTTCTAGTACTAAATTTACCTTGAGATTAGATTTCGTTATAGTTCTTAATTCCGGACAGTTAGGGCGGATATGGCCCGATTTCCCACACTTGTGACATGTTACGTTAGATTTTATAGGTATGCATATAGGTATATTATCACTTTCTTTAGAAGACTGGAAAAATTTTCGTGATCTAATGTTCTTATGAGCTAATCTGAATCTGTCAGCCGTTTGTGCAAATTCAAGGTTGCTATCAAATTCCCTTTCCTTTAAGAATACTCTCAAATCAGACTGACAGTTAGTTAAGACTTGATCTCTGATAAGAAATTCACAAAGCTTAGTATAGCTCCCTTCTATTCCACTCAAAGATAGCCAATTGTTTAGGTACTGCTCCATTCTTGAAATTAACTGAACATAACTCTCGTCATTATTAATTCTACTCTCGCGAAATTTCCGCCTATATGATTCTGCATCAACCGAATACGTTCTTAGCAGAGCAGTTTTAAGTTGGTCATAATTATTTAAAACTTCGTCCGACAAACTAACATAAGTTTTTAGTGCTTTGCCGGTCAAGACCGAACCAAGATACACATGATAATTTTCGCAAGCCCAGTTTTGTAATTTGGCTAGTCTCTCGAAGCGTCTAAGGAAATCATCCATATCATCCTTGCCATCAATAAATTGAGGAAGTTTTAACCCAGATATAATGTGTCGGTACGACCCTCTGATTCCTTATTTTCACATTTTAGTCTAGCTAGCTCTAACTCGTGAGATCTTTGCTTTTCAGCTTCAATTGCTTCCAATTCGAGTCTTTTTAATTCTCTCTCCCTTTGTCTCTCTTCTCTTTCGATTAACTTTGCATTTCATCTCTTCTCTCACAACTAATGCATTGATATCTGAAGGGGCTCAGACCGTATCTGTTGCCTGTTTGAATAAATCTATTAAATTTATAGAAGCCATATTGAAACACTAACATACAAGATTACCTCGGTCTGAACCGAATAAAGTAATCGGTGTGGTTATCCTGCTCGCATATGTCAGCTTGAATTTCCCACACAAAATTATAGAGCAAATATTTAATCAATTGCATAAGCAAAGATGATTAGAAAAATGGTAATGGCAGAAGTAAACGACGTAAACGTAGCTACTGTTTGGGCTACTTCACTGGGCACACCACAGTCTCAATTTAACAATCAAAGCAGACTGATATCCCAACCATGGAAACTTTTATAAAACACTAAAGTATCGACCACAGCAAGTATAACAAACGTTATAAACCGGTGCGGAAGGCCACTTACATCCGACCTAACGCGGAAACAAGTGTTTGACGCAAACGCAGGACGAATTAACACTGCACGAGAACGCCACACTCCCGACACCAGACTTAGACCATATTCACGCAATCACCTCATCCTCCATTTCGTTGCTTTTTACCACATAGTACGGCCGGCCAGCCTCTCCGCTCTCCGCATTACAATCAGCACCTGAGAAGACAGTAAAATTGAGAATAATTCCTCGATTCAGTTAATCAGCGGGACTAATCCTACTCACTGCGCCAATTTGTCAGGGGTTCTTTTAAATGATTTGTTTCTTATATATAGTCCTTGGAGGGATTAACTGATTCGAGGAATTAAAAAAAAAAAAAAAATCTCCTTCTAGCAATATATTTACAAATATATTTGATTATACACACAAAATTATGTTTGAAAGCCACGAACACTGGGGCAGCCACGAACACAGGGGCAGCCACGAACACAGGGGCAGCCACGAACACAGGGGCAGCCACGAACACAGGGGCAGCCACGAACACAGGGGCAGCCACGAACACAGGGGCAGCCACGAACACAGGGGCACTAGCAATATATTTACAAATATATTTGATTATACACACAAAATTATGTTTGAAAGCCACGAACACTGGGGCAGCCACGAACACTGGGGCAGCCACGAACACTGATTTTTATAAAGCCTTGTACCTTTTCATAATAGAGGAAAAGGTGCACACAGGTGTGGGGATCGGAGCTAAGTCACCGGTCGTACTTCGGGTACTCACCGACCACGACTACGAAAGTCTCGAAGGAGGCGTCGATTTCGTGGTTCGATGGAAGCGAAGAAATGGTTCACTCACCCCAACAACACCCATACACACCCCCAACCACCGAAATTGCTATTAGGACGGAAATCACGACAGAAACCATCACTGAAACCCTTTACAATATATATATATATATATGTGTACACACACACACACATATATATATACATATATATATTTATATATATATATATATATATATATATATATATATATATACATATATATAGTTTTATATATATGTATATATATATATATAGTTTTATATATATATGTATATATTTATACACATATATATGTATATATATATATATATATATATATATATATATATATATTATGTATATAGTTAATGATTACTGCCATCATTATCATTATCATTACCCTATCTATCATTATCACTATTTTTATCATTATTGTTATCATTTTCGTTAATATTATCATCAATTGATATTACTCCCATTATGATTATCATTGTTACTGTTATTATTATTACGGTTATTATTATAATTTTTGCTATTATCATCATAATTATCATCACTATCAATTTCACATATGTCATTTTGTCTTTTGTGAGAGAAATATATATATTCAATTTCATTTTCCGCATATTACACTGATCTTTTAAGGTTTCGAAAATTAATTAATTTTGTTTTCCTTTTTTCTTTTCTTTTTTTCTCTCTTTTTTTTGTCGGTATCTTTATGCCTGTAAAAAGGTTTTAATATTCATAATCTTTGTTATTATCATCATCATAATTATCTATCATCATTATTATTTACACATATGTAATTTTGTTGTTTATATATATATATATATATATATACAATATCATGTTCCACATATTACACTGATCTTTTAAGGTTTCGAGAATTTTTTTTTTCTTTTTTCTTTCTTTTCTTCTCTTTTTGAATCGGTATCTTTGTGCCTGTAAAAAAGGTTTTAGCATTCTTCCTGCTCCTACGATAAACATAATTTTGAATGATAATTACAGCATTTTCCATTGTCGTTTTTACAAACATCATAAGAAATTGTAGACTGAGTATTACGAGGATGATAATTACATTCCATTTACACTTTTGCAAAACTTAATGAAAAAGATGTTTTTAAATAAACAAAATTAGTATCTCTGATGTAGGGTTCATTCTAATGTACGTCTATTTTTTTTTCTGGGTACATGTGCGTGTTTCTTTTGTGCGTGTATATGTTCATATGATATATATATATATATATATATATATATATATATATATATATATATATATATATATATATATACATATATATATATAAAAACATATATATATATATAAATATACATATACATATATATA
>BOPN01004085.1:134865-136157 GCA_017312705.2 Penaeus japonicus | reverse complement strand
TATGTATATATATGTATATACATATATATATATATATATATATATATATATATATATATATATATACATATACACATATATATACAGAAATTTACTTTATCTATCTATATATCTAAATAACACACACACACACTCATATATATCTATACTGCACGCGCGCGCATCCATATATTTGTCAGTATGTGTTTCCCAGTATGTGTGTATTTATTTTCCATAAATGAAATCTAATATTCTCTACAAATAAATCAGAATAGTTGTGTCCTTCATGATACTTTCATGAGCATAAATGTTTGATTGCTAATTTTGTTTTTCAATCCAATTTCAAATACGTATACACGTATTGCACCTTATTTTATATGCATGAATGTAATCACGCATTCGCATACATAAGCACTCGTGCCTCTGAAGGACGGCCGCATCGTCTTCTTTATCTCTTCCTTTTTTTTAGTCGAATTTCCATTTCATTAAAATTTCCCAGCGACACAGAACCGCACTTTACACCGGCGCTGCGATCACCCTTAATACGCACATGCTCACATCTACAGGGGATGTACACCTGCATTTTTCATTCTTAATGCGATTTGCATAGTCAAGACATCATTAGGCTGGTGTTCGGGATGATTCACGACCGCGGCTTGGGTTTGAGATTAATTCACCATTTGACCCGCGCTATAATTAATTCATAAGTCCATCCTGAGGATAATTAATAAACTTCCCGTCGTGCAGTCCTGTTCAAATAGTGGGCGTCATGAATCATGATGATCCGGCATTCTCGTAGGAACGGAAAACCGCAATAAAACTCTCGTTTGATTACTGTTTTGGTGATGAGTGGGAGCTGTTCCCTTGACCCGACGTTCTCCCTCTGCTGACCCGTGGCTGTTTCATCGACCGTCTACCCTCCCTTCCCCCTTTTAAGTGATGGCTGTTTTCCTTGACTCATTTTTTAATATTCTCTTTTGTATGTGGGTGTTCTTTTCACCCGCCAACCTCATCCCATTTCCCTGCGTGCATTATGCTGTTCTATCGGATTAACCAAGCTGCCGTCGTGAAATTGTTTTAATTGAAATAGCATTTTCACTGAACTATCAGTGGCTATCACCTCAATCAAGCCCACTTTTCTAACTCATAAAGCTATCATATTGAAAATATAATAATTTAAACACATACACACGAAGAGGGAGAGAGAGTGAGTGAGTGAGAGAGAGAGAGAGAGAGAGAGAGAGAGAGAGAGAGAGAGAGAGAGAGAGAGAGAGAGAGAGAGAGAGAGAGAGAGAGAGAGAGAGAGAGAGAGA
>BOPN01004085.1:119865-122365 GCA_017312705.2 Penaeus japonicus | reverse complement strand
TTTTGCATCCTTCAAACACTTCCCTTATCAATCCTTATCGCTCGGTATCGCCGTTCCTCTTGGCCATCCGCGTGAGCCATCGATCTTAAAAGAAGTGCCGAAAAATGCCCGTCCCGCGCCACGGAAACGCTCTTACACTGATAAGGACGATTTACAGATAAAAGAACAAGTTTGTGGGGATTAATTATTTACACACGTTCTGGAAACATGGAAGGGGTTACGTGCCTATAATCTTGGGCATCATTTTGGTTTTCCAAGTCAAGGAAAGAAATGAATTTGGAAACAAGTAGAAAACTCAATAACAATGTGGTTTACGCGGCCATGTTCTCGGTCGTATTCAAAGCCCTTGATTCGATTGCAATGTCAAATCATGTTGCATAAGTTATGGTCAGCTGAACGAAAGAGGCAAGAATGGGGATACCTGAGTATAAGATCTTTGGTAAGAACAACTGTGGCTAATGATAGTAATAAAAGTTATGGTACCCAATAATGACAGTATTTATTATAGAAATAATGTCGCTGATGAAATAGTAAAGAATGACAATTATAATGGTAATAAAAAAGATGGTAAGGATAAAGATTGGAAAAAAAGATAATAATACTAATACTAAAAATAACAATAATAAGAACAACAATGAAGATTATAATGACAATGATAAAAGCAGTAACAACAATATGATACTAGAAGTAATCATTATAATTCTTAAGGTTCTTGTTTTGCATCTGCTACCAGAAACAGCAATAATTATCATAATGATAACAATAATAATGTTGACGATAATATCAAAAGAAATAAAAGTAACAGTGATGTACTATAAAACACTAAGAGAGCGCAAACCTCCACAAACACCAAAAAATCCTGGTAGAAAAAACAGGTATTCCATTTAATTATTATTATTATTATTTTAATGGACCGCTTATCTATGAGGCATCACACTGGTTTCTAGGCCATGGGTAACCCACCCATAAATTTTTAACAACACTGTCAGAACTTTAGGTTCCTTGTAGAAAACCAAGTTATCATTTGATCATGGAATGCAGATCATAGTAATAATAATGTTGATGATGATGATAATAATAATGATAATGATAATGATGATGATAATGATGATGGTGATGATGATAATGATGATGATGATGGTGATAATGATGACCATTGGGAATAATAATAGTGACGATAATAATAATAACAACATTGATAATAATGGCCATAATGATGATGATAATAACAAAGATATTGGTAATTGTTATCATAATAATCATAATAAATGTCATAACAATAAATCGGACAATAAAACAATTACAGTGACAAATAGAATAATGATAATGATGATGATAACGATAATCATAATAATGATAACAATGATGATGATATGATAAATGTAATGGTAATAATGATGAAAATGATAATAGCAATAATGATTATTGTAATAATATTTATCATTAGTATTGCTATTCTATAACTGAATATGATAATAATGATCATATTAATTATAACAAAAATAGTAATGATAATGATGATAATAATTATTATAGGAACAATAATAATAATGATAATCACGATAAGGATAGTAACATGGACATAGCAAGTAATAAGAATAATAAATGTAAATGAAAATATAATAACACCAAAAACATGAGTTATAAAAGCCTCATAGATTTTCTCTAACAAGAAGTTGACTATTAACACTTTAATATTTGCTCCTTACAAGATTACTGACGGTTATAGATGTAAAAAAAAGGTAACCACAAAGTAAAAAGAAAAAAAAAAGATAATAATAAAAATCAAAATCAAGAATGTTCTCTCCGAAGCAAATCAGCCATGTTAGGCGAGGCGCTTACCGGTGAGTGATGCTTTCAATCAATAGATGGCGTTGCTCAGCGTCGCTTGTCTCTTTATCAAAGCTTTATAGACACTTTTACAATATAATCTCTCATTAGGTGTTGCGGCCAATCTCCAGTCATCGAAATATTTTCATTATATTGGTCGGGAGGTATTTGTTGTTGAGAAATAGATAACATCGTAAAACATCCATTACCTTCGGAAAGATAGATTATCAACAGTGGTCTCGAGAGAAGAGGAGGCCCGAAGAAAATTCCCCGCCACGGAGGTCCTCGAAGGTCAATCGTCCCATGGAAATTGAGTGTCACGACGACCTTACCGATTCGAGGTGGTTTATGCCTGTCTGGCCACCGCGGGCCAGGGGATTTTTAGGAGTCCAGATTTTGGCTTGCACACGCCATGTCAATCAACATGACTAGACATGCGTGGGTTGCAAATTGATATTGAGGGGGAGGAGGAGGGGGACGGGAGGAAGGGGAGGGAGAGAGAGAAAGAAGAGGGAAGGAATGGGAGGGGGAGAGAAGGAAGGAGAAGGAGAGAGGGAGAGAGATGAGATGAGAAAGAAGGAACGAAAGCGAGTGGGAGAAAGGAGAAAGAAGAAAGGGAGACGGAGAGGGAGAAAGGAGGAGCAAAGACGAGAGAATGAGGGAAAAAAAG
>BOPN01004085.1:97365-107365 GCA_017312705.2 Penaeus japonicus | reverse complement strand
ACAATTGTCTCTTGGGCGATGTGGATGGTCGAAAACCTCCTGGCAAACAGCCCTTCCGAGACAAAGAACGCGGCCATCAACGTTGTAGATATCAGGGGCAACTGTTCTAAATTCGACGCTTTGTTTACATCTCCGAACGCGGTAAAAAAAAAGAAGAAAAAAGAAATGTATGCGCATGGAACGACTTCAAGCACACGCAAGAAATCTAAGACAATCTGTGCTTATCTGGCGTTCCTTTTGTTTGCCTACCAATCTGCATTGTGCCGAGATAGCTATATTTGCGAGCAATATATCTATTCAGAGAGTGAAGCTGAGCTGACGAATACGTCTTTTTCTCCTTCCTCTCCTCCAGCTCCGCGTATCTTTATTAATCTCCCATTATAGCAGGCGGAAAGAGTCCGTTAAAATCCGAATAAATCCTAATAGAAAAAAAGAAAGAAAACTAAACACATCAAAAAAGAAAGAAAGACAGAAAAAAGACGAGACGAGAGAAACAGAAAAAAAAAAAAAAAAAAAAAAAAAGCAGAAGAAAAAAAAAAAAAGATATCCTGACATGGTCACCCTTCACCCCGAGTTGAGAAAGCCTCTCTCTCCGAAGACGATCTCTTGCCATTTCGGGAAAATCGGATAAGATACCAATGAGCAATTAAGCAAGACAGACTCCGACGTGAGCGATCGAGCCAACGGCCACGCACTCTCGCCTCCGCACTCCTTATCGCCCTGAGGATTTCGAAGGATTTGGGAGGCGGGCGGGCGGGCGGGCGGTTACTCGAGGGGGAGGGGGGAGGGGAGGAGAAGGGGGGAAAGGAGGGGAGAGGGGAGGGGGGAGGAGGAAGTGAGTGGGAGGGTGAGGTGGAAGGAGGAAGATGGGTGGGAAGATTCATGGGTAGGGGAGAAGGGGGAGGGGGGAGGTTAGGAAGATGGAATGGTTAGAGGGGGGATGGATAGACGGAAGGGGAGGAGGAGGAGGAAGAGAGTTTGATCTTTGACATTTTTCTCATTGTTATTGTAATACGTGTTGTGACTATGCCTATTCACTGTTATTGTTATCATTATTATCATTTCTATCATCATTATCATTATTTATCTTTGTTATTGTCATTATTATTACTATTATTATTACTGTTAACATCAGTGATCTCAATGTTATTGTCATTATGATTGTTATCATTATCATCATCAATTTTATCATCATTTTATCATCACTACTATTGTTGTTATTATCATCATCATTATGATTATTATTACCACTATCATTATCATTACTTATCATTATCATTATCATTACTGTTATTACTATGATGGTTGTCATTTTTATTGTTGTTATTATTATTATCATCATTATGTTTGTCATAGTTATTATCATTATAATTACCATTATCATTATTATTGTTATTATCATCTATAATAACATTATCATTGAGACTATAAGTATCATTGTTATTAACATTTCTGCAATCATCATTATCATAATTATCATCATTATCATTGTTATCATCATTATTATCATTATAGTAATTATTATTGTTGTTTCTTGTATTATCATCATAATTAGTGTTTATATTATCATTACTATCGTCACTATTATTGTTGTCATTATCATCATCCTAATTATTATCATAACTCTCATTATCATCATTATTGATACTATTATCATTATCGTTGTTTATCACCATTATCATTATTATTGTTGTGATCAATATCATTACTATCATCATCATTATCATCATCATCATCATCATTCTTACCATTATTATTGTTATTATTACTATTATCGCTATTATCGTTATTATTATCATTATCATAACTATTATTATTATTATTATCAATATCATCATCGTTATCATAACTATTATTATTATCATCATTATTATCATTTTTATTACTATCATTTTTATCATAATTATCATAATGATAATGTTCATTATTATCATTATCATTGCTATTGTTGTTATTATTATTACTATTATCATTATTGTTATCATTATTATCATTATCATTACTATTATCAATGTCATCATCATTAATATCATCATTATCAATGAGACTATAATTGCATTTATTATCAATATAATTATTATCATTATTGATATTGTTATCATTATCATTATCATCAATATTGCAATCATCCCTACCATCACTGCTATTATTATCATCATTATCCCCTCCCCCCCTTCACCCCTCCTCCTTCCCCTCCTCCCTCCCCCTTCACCCCCTTCCCCTCCCCCTCCCCCTCCCCCTTCCTCCTTCCCTCCATCGCCAAGCTCAAAGATAAAAATTAATTTGCTCGCATAAGCAATCGTTTCCGGATTATCTCAGCCTCGCATCTTTATATCGGCGTTATCAAAGTGTGCGATCGGGGGCCGCTCGGGTCTCCGCTCGCTACGGACGGTCCGATAAGGAAGTTCGTCCGTAATTTCTAATCTATGATCGCGATTTTGTGTCTCGTAAACACTCGTGCGATGTGGCTGCCTTCTCCTCCATGGGCTAGTGTTGCTCTCTCGGTTTTTCTCTCTCTATCTCTCTCTCTCGGGGTCTTTCGGTTTCTCGCTGTCTCTCGGTCTTTCGGTCTCTATCTCTCTCGGTTTCTCTCTCTCGGTCTCTGTCTCTCTCTGTTTATCGCTGTCTCTCGGTCTTTCGGTCTTTTTCTGTCTCTTGGTCTCTCTTTCTCTTTTTGTCTCTCTGTCGCTGTCTCTGTCTGTCTGTCTTTCTCTCTCTCTCTCTCTCTCTCTCTCTCTCTCTCTCTCTCTCTCTCTCTCTCTCTCTCTCTCTCTCTCTCTCTCTCTCCCATTCTCTCTCTCTCTCTCTCCATCTATCTCTCTATCTATCTCTCTCTCTCCCCATTCTCTCTCTCTCTCTCTCTCGCTCTCTTCCCCCCCATATCTCTCCCTCCCTCCCCCCCCTCTCTCTCTCGGTATCGCTCTCTCCCCTCTCTCTTTTCACTTTTTCGCCTCTCTCTTCTCCCTCTTCCCCACCTTTCTCTCATTTCTTATTTCTCTCTCCCATCATCTCCTTCCCCATTCCCTTCTTCTCCACTTTCTTTTCTCTCTCTTTCTTACCACTAATTATTTTCTCTGCTTTTGTATTGCTTTTCATTTTTTTCACGCTTTCTTCTTCTTATCTTTTACTTTGTTTGCTTATGATGTTTCGCTATTGTTTTTCTTTTACTTATTTCTATTATTATCGTCTTCTTCTTATTATTGTCTATTTTCTTCCTCTTCTTCTTCCTCCTCTTCCTCTTCTTTCTCTTCTTCTTGTCTCTCTCTCTCTCATTTTCTCTATCTATTTCATTATCACTCCCTTTTTATTTATTAATCTATTCCATTCTTTCCTTGACGCAGGCTGTATGTGTGTGCTTGCGTGTGTGTAAGTCTGTGTACGTGTGCGTGTGTCTGTGCGTATGTGTATGCGTGTGTATGTGCGTGACTCGGTGCTTAGAATATTAATGACACAGATTATGAGTCATTATAGAACGGAATCCTCAACGCAACCCTGGTTTATTGATATGTTTTTTGACGCACACACACACATACACACATACAGAGAGAGAGAGAGAGAGAGAGAGAGAGAGAGAGAGAGAGAGAGATAGAGATAGAGATAGAGATAGAGATAGAGAGAGAGAGAGAGAGAGAGAGAGAGAGAGAGAGAGAGAGAGAGAGAGAGAGAGAGAGAGAGAGAGAGAGAGAGAGAGAGAGAGAGAGAGAGAGAGAGAGAGAGAGAGAGAGAGAGAGAGAGAGAGGGGGAGAGAGAGGGAGAGAGAGAGAGAGAGAGAGAGAGAGAGAGAGAGAGAGAGAGAGAGAGAGAGAGAGAGAGAGAGAGAGAGAGAGAGAGATAGAGCGAGAGAAAGAGAGAGAGATAGAGAGAGGGAGAGAGAGAGAGAAGGATAGATAAATCGATAGGTAGATAGATAAACAGATAGATAGATAGATAAAAAGAGAGAGATTAAAAGAAAGATGCACGAGGAGAAAAAAAAGATGAATAAGAAATACAATAAAAAACAACATATGAATGAGAGCGAACGAGAGAGAGTACAACAACAACAACAACAACAAAAACAACAACAAAAAACAACAACAAAAACAACAAGGGGTCGAAGAAAAGAGAATGATTGCTCCCTCCCTCCCTCCCTCTTCCACCTTTCCCCCCTCCTCCCCCTCCTCCATTTCCTTCCTCTTCCCTCTTATCCCTTTTCCTACTCCCTCTTCCCCTTTTCTTACTCCTATTCTCTCCTCTCTTTCTCCTTTTTTTTCCAATTTCCGTACTTCCTCCACCTTCCTCTCCCCTTCTCCTCTCCTCATCCCCTTCCCCTCCTCCCTTTGTCTTTCTCCCTCTCCTCCCTCCTTATTCCATCTTCTTCTACTTTACTCTTCTCTTCCCCTTCTCCTCTTACACCCTCCCCTTCTCCATTCCTACCTCTCCCACACTCCCTCTCCCCCTCCCCCTACCCTTCTCTCCCTACTCCCCGTCTCCACTCCCTCCTCTCCATTTCATCTCTCCCCCTACCTCTACCCTTCTCTCCTACTCCCCGTCTCCACTCCCTCCTCCCCCCTTCATCTCTCACACTCCCTCTCTCTCTCCCCTCTACCTTTCTCTACTCACTTCTCCCCCCTCCATCTCTTACACACCCTCCTCCCCTTCTCCATTCTCTCCTCCCCCCTCTATCACACTCCCTCTCCCCCTCCCCTCTACCCTTCTCCTCTCCCCTCCATCTCTCACCCTCCCCCCTACCCTTCTCCATTCCCTCCTCCCCCCTCCATCTCCCCGTTCCCCCTTACCCTTCTCCTCTCCTTCCACCTCCTCCCCTTCCCCACTCCCTCCTCTCTCCTCCAACTCTCCCACACGCCATCTCCCCCCTACCCCCTCCCTCCTCCTCTTCCCCACTCCCTCCTCTCCCCTCTCCTTCTACCTTTCTCCTTCTCCTTCCTCCCTTCCCCTCTCCCCTTTTCCCCATCCCCACACTCCCCCATCCCCCCCTCTTCCCTGTTGCGTCACCAAGTCGCTTTTGACAGATTTAAGATGAGCACAGTAATTTAAAACCGACATTAATGACCCTATTGGAAGTATATTATTTTTTAAAACGCCCAGTTCATTTATATGTGACAGAAGTCGTCGATTATATTTCTCGAAAGTGTTTCTTTTTTTCAATCATCATTCTTAGTTTTGTTTATATACCTGTTTTTTCTTTATATATCGTTTCTTTGACATGCTCGTTTGACCCCTATCGAGAACGGTCACGGAAGTCTACGTTTTCTATGCGAGGGCTCGCCGCCCTCAGGGGATACTTAAATAAATCTGATTCGTACATTTTATTCTTTTATTCTTCCTCCCTTTCTCACCCGTCATTTCCACCCTCTCCTCTCTCTCTCTCTCTCTCTCTCTCTCTCTCTCTCTCTCTTTCTCTCTCTCTTATCCTCCCTCCCTCCGCCTCACGTATCTTCCTCCTTCCTCCTCTCTTCCTCCTCACCCTCACCCCCCCCACCCGCCACCGATCCGCGCTCCGCCTGACCCTGTCACAGTAAGAAACAATTAAGTGTAAGGCTCACTTTGACCCTAACAGCCAATTAGGGCCGGAGGTGATGAACGGCCCGGGATCACGAAGATTGCGACGAAAAAGAGGAGGAAGGGGAGGAATTGAAGGAGGAGGGAGAGAAGGGGGAGGGGGAGGAATTGGAGGAGGAGGGAGAGACGGAGGAGGGAGAGAAGGAGGATGGAGAGAAGGAGGAAGGGGAGGAATAGGAGGAGGAGGGAGAGAAGGAGGAAGAGGACGAGGGAGAGGAATTGGAGGAGGAACGAGAGACGGAGGAGGGAGAGAAGGAGGAAGAGGAGGAAGGGGAGGAATAGGAGGAGGAGGGAGATAAGGAGGAGGAGGAAGAGGAAAAGGGGGATTATGAGGAAGAGGAAGAGAAGATGGGAGGCGAGGGATAGGACTAGGAGAATGAGGAGTAAGAGATGAGTGAGGAAGAGGAAGAAGAAGAGGAATAGGAGGAGGAAAAGGTAGAGGATGATGATGAAGGGGGGGTAGGAGAAGGAGGAGGAGGAGGAAAACGCGGAGGAAGGAAATGAAGATGGAAGGAATTAAGAGGAATAGGAGGAGGAGGAGGGGGGAGGAGGAAGGGGGGAATAGTAGAAGGAGGAAGAAGAGAGGGGTAGGAGGAGGAGAAGGAGGAGGAAGAGAGGGGTAGGAGGAGGAGGAGGAGGAAGAAAGGGGTAGGAGGAGGAGAAGGAGGAGGAAGAGAGGGGTAGGAGGAGGAGGAAGAGATAAAGGAGAAGGGTGATTATGAGCAGAAGGAGGAGGAGAGGTTGACGACGAGGAGGAAGAGGAGGAGGAAGAACGTAGTGATACAGAGAGATGGAGAGAGAGAAAGAAAGAGAGAGAGAGAGAGAGAGAGAGAGAGAGAGAGAGAGAGAGAGAGAGAGAGAGAGAGAGAGAGAGAGAGAGAGAGAGAGAGAGTTAGAGAGTTAGAGAGAGAACCAAACAAACAAAATACCAACGGAATACACACGACTAAAAACAAAAACAAAACAACCATAAAAGAATACGGACCATAAAACAGACCATACGAACCCAGAGACCTACACGAGAAAAACAACAACAACAGCAACAAACTATTCCAAAAATTCACACGAATACAACAACAAAAGCAACAACCACAACAACAAAACCAATAACCAAAACCAGAACAACGACATCAAAAATAAAAGCAACAACAACCACATCATCAAAAGCAACATCCACAACAAAAGCAACAACCAAAACCACAACATCAACAATTATAATAACCACAACCAGAACAACATCAACAACCACAACAACAAAACCAATAAGCACAATCAGAACAACAACATAAAAAATAAAAGCAACAACAACCACATCATCAAAAGCAACAACCAAAACCACAACAACAACAACAACAACAACAATTATGATAACCACAAACCACAACAACAACAAAAACAAGCACAACAACAAGGGGCGACTCCCGATGGCCCCAGAGACATCGGCGGCGCTTCAAGACGACTCCGAAAGGCTCTCCATCATCTTGCACTCCTCTTGCTGAAAACCTCAATGCAATTTGCATGTGCCTTCGCGAAGAGGTAATTAAGATCGTCGGATAATAAAGATGAGAGATGGAGAGAGAGAGAGAGAAGGGGTGGGGAGAAGGAGAGGAGAGAGAGAGAGAGAGAGAGATAGATAGATAGATAGAGAGAGAGAGAGAGAGAGAGAGAGAGAGAGAGAGAGAGAGAGAGAGAGAGAGAGAGAGAGAACGAGAGAGAAACTGAGAGAGAAAAAAAAATCCGATGAGATTAATGTGTTTCTAGATAAGAATAATAATGTCACTCGGCAACTCTCTGATTGCAATATACTGTGCTTCTTTTTATATGGGTTTGCTTTTTCTTCTGAAATGAATTCGATACCGGAGTGGGCGAGAGAAGGAGAGAGAGGGAGAGAGAGGAGGAGGAGGAGGAGGAGGAGAGAGATAGAGAGGGAGAGAGAGGGAGGGAGGGGGAGAGATGGACGGAGGGGGGGGGGGAGAGACATAAAAAAGGCGACTAATCACAATCCTTGGCATTAATCTCTTACTCACGCAAAGGAAATACCGCCGAAGCATATATCTCCCGCCGGTGTCGAGCATTTAGAATAATCATCTAATCTTCTCTTTCGTTCAATATTTAATTCAAATATAACGATCGTTTGATTTGATTTGGGGGCCTACTTTGTTCCTTTTTTGTTTGTTTGTTTGTTCTCTTTTTTTTCTCTCTCTTTCTTTCTTCCTCTCTCTCTCTCTCTTTCTCTCTCTCTCTCTCTCTCTGTGTGTGTGTGTGTCTCTATCTTCTATATTTCTGTCTCTTCCTTATTTCAATTTGTAAAGCTTATCCTTAATTCTATTCTTCTAATCTATATTGAATGTTAACAATCGTTGTGATAAGCAAATGTAACTCGAACGACATATAAATATCTATAAATAAATACATATCTACCAACCTATCTATCTATCTATACACATACAGATACATATATACATATATATATACATATATATACACATTCGTATGTATATATATATATATATATATACATATATATATATATATATATATATATATATATATATATATATATATATATATATATATGTGTGTGTGTGTGTGTGTGTGTGTGTGTGTGTGTGTGTGTGTGTGTGTGTGTGTGTGTGTGTGTGTGCATGTATATATGTACATGAATATACATACATACATACATATCTTTATAGCTATAAGTATCTATCCACAAATGTGTGTATATATATTCCACAATGTATGTAGGCATGCAGTTACGTGAACTAAGATAACCCGTTTTCTACCACATTTCCCGTCCGAAAGAAAACGTGGCCTGAATTACCCATTTTCTATGAGTCTCGTCTCCTTCCCATCCTCCCCCCCCCCCCCCCTATATGCCTCTCTATTTCTTCTCCTTCCTCCTTTTCTTGACGAATATTTATCGGTCAGCAAATTAGGACTATCATCCCTAAACGAGTGCTTGTAAACTACGGTCTTGTTTAAACGCTCAGCCCAAATCCTTCTTTATTATCGCTTCGACTTTTGAGAAATCTTTTACACGTTTCGTCCGACGGCAAAAACAAAGATGGCGTCTCGACTCTGGCCCGTCGTGAAAAAGGTTGATCAGCAAAGAGCGTAAATGCTAGTCTAAGCTTGCTATTAATCTCGCCTGGGAACGGCTATTAACGGCTCGCATGGGACTGAAAGACAAGGGAGGGGAGAAGGAAGGAGGGAAGGAGGAGGAAGGAGGGAGGGAGAGAGTTAAAAAAAACAAAAAAAAAACGTATTTATTCATGATCTATCTATAACATCTCCATTACCGGACTGCAAATTACGGATAAGCGCGAGGATTTTGACGCCCGGCGTGACGTGTGCTGCGATCGAGGTTCACGCGTGGAGCATTACTGAAGCAGGGATTTAATTTATTGATGAGAGGGAGAGATGGAGGGGGAGTGAAGGAGGCGATCGCTTGATAAAGTCGATTCTTTTTAGACATAAAAATTTCTCTCTATCTCTTCCTAAATACTCAGTGATTGACGTATGTATTATTATCACTATTATCATTATTAGATACATCACATACACACGCACGCACGCACACACACACACACACACACACACACACACACACGCATATATTGGTATATTTACTTTCTAATGCATGCAATGTTTATCATTACTGAATGTTAACATATGGTTGTTTTCCTCTGCCTCGTTGTGAATGCAAGGAAGTTGTGTTTGCAAACTGCACCCAAAATTAAAATCAGTTAACGACAAGAGTAACAATTAACACACACATATGCTGGCCATAAGCTCTTAAAAAAGAGTCAAACAAGAGTAACGAGATGATTAAACGAACATACTACAGATAATTCACCAATGAAAAAAAGGAACACAAAAAATCATAATATTCCGATTATAAAGGTGGAGACCATTATTGATCAGCGTTCCCATCACACCCGTTCTCTCTCTCTCTCTCTCTCTCTCTCTCTCTCTCTCTCTCTCTCTCCCTCCCCCTCTCCCGCTCACTCACTCTCTCTCTCTCTGTCTCTATTCCCCGTTTTCCTCATCTCTTCTCGGCGAATGACCGTTGCGAATTTGAAAACCGCGCCGGATGAAACGCAGAAGCTTGCAAAATCCGCAGTCGCCGTTCATCTCCCGAACGACTGTTTAGGGATCAAATTTTTTTTTTTTTGGGGGGGAGGGGGAGGGGGGAGGGACATTCTGAAAAAAAGGATGAATTCTCTGTTGATTGCCTTCTATTATTATGATACTGATTCGTATTAAAGACGATGATTTAGATGGAGTTAGATAGAGGAGACGAAGACAAAGAAACAAATGAATGATCAGGCAGATATAATCCCTTCTTCCTGCACACATACACACGCACACACACACACACACACACAAACACACACACATTTTACGCTTTAATCTGCCGTTCTTGCTATCTTTTTCCCCT
>BOPN01004085.1:79865-89865 GCA_017312705.2 Penaeus japonicus | reverse complement strand
CCACCTTCATCCATTTGCCCCTCCCCCCTCCCCCCTCCAGCCTCCAACTACCCCCACCCCTTCCACCTCTACGTATCCCCTCCTCTACCACCCATCTCTCCTCTCCACGCTCCCTCTATCCCCCCTCCTTCTACCCCCCTCCACCTCCACCCTCCTTCTATCCCTCCTCCACCTCCACCCTCCCTCTATTCCCCCTCCACCTCCACCCTCCCTCTATCCCTCCTCCACCTCTACCCTCCACCTATCCCTCCTCCACCTCCGCCCTCTACCTAACCCTCCTCCACCTATCCCCACTCCACCTATCAACACCCCTTCCACCTCCACCGGTCTCCCCCTACACCACCTACCATCCCCCCCCTCTCTACACCTGCACCTTCTTATCATTACCCTTACTTAAGCCCGGCTATCTGTTGCCCCGTCAGTAATGGCGACAAATTAACGAAATGTTTGACACATGGATTCCAGCCTCTGCCTCTCGGCCGCTATCTGACACGTAACTGACACCCGTCGCGGTTCTTACGGGCTAATTGGGCGTCAGTTTTTAACCTGTCTTCTTTTTTTCTTTCTTTCTTTCTTTTTTTGTGTTTTGACCCTCCCCCATCCAAGATAGATATACTGTTTTTGTACTTTTGTATTATTATTATTCTTTTATTCGCTATCTTTATTCTTCTCTCTTATTCGCTATCTTTATTCTTCTCTCTTATTCTTTCTCTTATCTTCTCTTCTTACTCCCCTTCCTCTCCTCTCTTCTCTTTATTTTTCCTTCTGAGTCCCTCCTTCCTACCTCTTCATTCTACTCCCTTCCACTTCCTTCTCCTCAATCCCTCCTTCCTCTCTTCCCTTCTCCATATCCTCTCTTTCCTCTGTCTCTTCCTTTCTCCTCCCTCCCTTCTTCCTGTCTTCCCCTCTCCGTTCCCTCCCCTCTTCTCCCTCCTCCCTCTCCTCCGTCCCTCTTACCTTTCATCCCTCCCTCTCCCCCTTTCCTTGCTTTCTCTTTTCCCTCTCCTCACTCCTCCCTATTACTACTGCTACTACTACTAGAATTACTACTATTCCAGGTAGTAGCACTACCAAAACAACTACCATCATCACCACCACCACCACCACCACTGCGATTACTATTACTACTACTACTACTACAACTACAACGACTACTACTACCACCACCATCACTACTACTACTACTACTACTACGAATACTACCATTACTATTACTATTACTGCTACTATTCCTACAACTAATATTACTATAACTACTACTACCCACACTACTACTACTACTACTACTACCACTACTGCTGCCACTACTACTATAATCGTTACAGCTTATATGGATTTCATATAATAAAAATTGTCTTGATAAGGCAGTAATGCTGATGATGATGATGGAAAGCGTTTATAGTAAAAGTGGTGACATTATGAATAACATAATTTATTGTCATATGAAAAATATTGTTTTTGTTTTTTTCGTTTCTGTTTTATTTTCCTTTACTCTCCATCCATTCTCCTTCTCTCTTACACCTTCCATCAGTCCCTCCTCCTTCTTTTACCCTCCCTCGTTCCTTCATCTGCCATCCCCCACTCCCTCTCCCTTCACGGTCTGCTCCCCTCGCCCTCCCATCACTCTCCCTTCACCCTCCATCCCTCCCCCCACCTCGCTCTTTCACCCCCCCCTCCTCCCCCCTAACCCCCCCCCCCCACTCGCTATCCCATCACACACATCAACTCCTCATCCTGTATCCTTAATTGCTACAAGAACGCACTTGCATTCACCCGGATTCAGCATCGGAAACCCAGAATATGATTCATCCTTTCAGGCTTTAAGATGAAAATAGATAAAAAACATTTAGTAAAACGGAGTGAGAGACAGAGAGGAAGGGATAGAGAGAGAGAGAGAGAGAGAGAGAGAGAGAGAGAGAGAGAGAGAGAGAGAGAGAGAGAGAGAGAGAGAGAGAGAGAGAGAGAGAGAGAGCGAAGAGAGAGAAAGAGAGAGAGAGAGAAGAGAGAGAGAGAGAGGAAGAGAGAGAGAACGAGAGCGAGAGAGATTATTATAAAACACTGCAGTGGTGATTAAAACCTTATTGTTGTTCTCGTAAAGGTCATGTTATTTTTCATTGGCTGTTTTTTGTATTATTCATAAAGAGAAAAGAAGTAGAAAATGTGATAATACAGTATAGTAATAATACAATAAAGCAATGATGATAAACCGGAAGAAAAATGAAAAACATAAAATCAATAAAATAAATTGAATGAGAAAAAGGAACGGGGAGAAAGAGAAAGATGGAGCGAGGAAGAGGAATTGGAGAAGGAAAAACGAAGAATGAATGAAAATAATGAGATAAAGCGAATCGAAATGGAGACGGGAGTAAGAAGAAAAAGACTCGGAGAAAAATTAAAGAGAAAAGAGAATAAGAATAACGACAATAATGAGATTAGAATAATGATAAAATGATAAGATAATACAGATTAATTTCGTAAGTTCTTTCTCATACATTCAGTGAAGTAGGAGAAAGGTAGATAGATAGATAGATGGATACATAGATAGAAGTAGATAGATGTATAGATAGAGATAGAGGGGGGGAGGGTGAGAGAGAATGAGAGAGAGAAAGAGGAGAAAAGGAGAGAGAGAGAGAGAGAGAGAGAGAGAGAGAGAGAGAGAGAGAGAGAGAGAGAGAGAGAGAGAGAGAGAGAGAGAGAGAGAGAGAGAGAGAATGAATAAGAAAAATATATGTGAGTAATAAATAGATGGAAAAAAATAATCAGATAAATAGATATATAACGATAAATAAACAAGAAAAATGGTGAAAACAGAAATGAGCTAACATACAAATAAATCTAAAATCAAAGTTATAATTCCACTCAAGGTTACTGTCATAGAAATTTTAATAAGAATGGCACCAAGGATGAATTATTCAGATATTCATTTCCATTCACATCTAATGAAATATGGCAATTTCTCTCTCTCTCACGCACACTGTTTGTCTATTGACCATCTGTCTCTCTCTCTCTCTTTCACTGCCCCCTCTGTCTCAAGTCTGTCTGTCTGTATCTCTCTCTCTCTCACTATCTCTCTCTCTCTCTCTCTCTCTCCCTCTCTTTCACTGCCCCCTCTGTCTCAAGTCTGTCTGTCTGTATCTCTCTCTCTCTCTCTCTCTCTCTCTCTCTCTCTCTCTCTCTCTCCCTCTCTCTCTCTCTTTCACTGCCCCCTCTGTCTCAAGTCTGTCTGTCTGTATCTCTCTCTCTCTCACTATCTCTCTCTCTCTCTCTCTTTCACTGCCCCCTCTGTCTCAAGTCTGTCTGTCTATATTTCTCTCTCTCTCTCTCTCTCTCTCTATCCCCCCTCTCTCTCTTTCTCTCTGTCTCTCTCTCTCTCTGAATCTCTCCGTCTCTCTCTTTCTCTGTCTCTCTCTCTCCCTCTCCCTCACTTATATTTAGTATATTCATATCATACCTCAACAATTAGATGATAAAAAACACACACAAAATACATCTATAATTCAAACGTAATCTATTTTATTGCTTCTTCTCTGAACAAGTATACACTAATATAATTTTCCTTTATCATCACCATCGACATGCTGCAAGTGTGATGCTTTCGGTTCATTTGAACTTGACTGACGTTGAACCACTGAACATCTGCTAGACTCTCAACTGGATGCTCTCTGTTCTTGTTCTTCGTTAAGGAAGCCGGTTCGTTGTTCTTGTAAGAGTGATTTTTTTTATTGATAGATATTTTTTTCTGTCTTTCTTTGTGGTTTTCTTGTTTGTTTCTTTGTTAAGGGGTTTGTTTGCTTGTTTTTGTTTGTTTGTTCCTCTGTCTTATTTTGTTTGTCTCCTCCTTTTTTTTCTTCGTTTGTCTCTGCCTTTCTCTTATCTGTCAGTTTCTTCTTCTCTCTGTCATTGACCCCGTCCCGTTTTTTCTGTTTCTATCTTTCTTTCTCTCACTTTCCCTTCTACCCGCTCTCCTTCTGGAATTTTTCATTTCTTTCTTTGTTTGCTTGTTTGTCGCGGTCTCTTTTATTTGTCTCTCTCTCTTTTTTTCTCTTTTTCTCCCTCCCACTATGCCTATCTCTCTCTCTCTCTCTCTCTCTCTCTCTCTCTCTCTCTCTCTCTCTCTCTCTCTCTCTCTCTCTCTCTCTCTCTCTCTCTCTCTCTCTCTCTCTCTCTCTCTCTCTCTCTCTCTCTCTCTCTCTCTCTCTCTCTCTCTCACTATTTCTCTCTTTCTCTCTCTCTCTCTTTCTCTTTTTCTCCCTCCCACTATGCCTCTCTCTCTCTCTCTCTCTCTCTCTCTCTCTCTCTCTCTCTCTCTCTCTCTCTCTCTCTCTCTCTCTCTCTCTCTCTCTCTTTCTCTCTTCTCCTCCCACTATGCCTCTCTCTCTCTCTTTTTTCAATTTCTACACTCGACACGGTATAGGCATTTACAGTCGGATATATAGAGACAGTATTATCTTTTCTCGTTTTTCTTGCGGTTCTCTCTTTATCCTTAATAGGGTGACATTTTCCATCGTAAAACAACAAAACATGGCGTATAGAACTTGTATTTTTTTGAGGAAACATTTCTAGTAATCTTTTAATTATATCTTGCGCAATAAATAAAATGATTCCCTCAAACCGTTTTAATAGACCGATACTTCCAAGAGTCCATTTCTTATCGCGCCCAAATTTGGCAATTTCATTATGGGTAATGAATAGGGGTTCATTAATTAACTTGCCTGTTTTTTTATTAGTGTTCAATGTATGATGCTTTTCTACATTAGTCGATTGTGGAAATAGTTTAGCACAAGCTTCTTTGCATATCTCATTATCATTATTATCATCATCATCAATAAAAACATTTGAATTTGTATACGTGGATATTTCTTTATTCGTCGGATATCTCACTGGAACAATCGTTATAAAACTTTCTCGGTTCGCCTTTTGTATCTGACTAGCAAGGCTAAAATACGACTCTCTATAAAACATTTCATCTTCACAATTTAGTGTTGCACTTGGTATGATACACTTTTCCACACAAGATAATGGATAATTATCTTCTGATATCACGCAGTTAGAATCTCTTAGGGTCGAGATGACAGTACCTGTAATCTTATCTCTAAATAATACAAGTTGTCCGATAAAGTATTTGGAATCCAAATAATTATTGGCAAATCCCATAAGAGCCCTTATACTTATTGTTGGTAAGTCTACAATTTCAATACTGTTGGTCGATACATTTTCTTTCTCATTAATAGTATTAACAAAAAGAGGATTATCACCATAAACCATATTATATGCGCTTGTTCCGTTTAACAACCCCATTTTGATAAATCTTGAGATATCATAGTATATAAATGGTATATATATACATATATGTATATATATGTATCTATATATGTTATAAATGGTTTCTCTGCCCCTGCCTCCCCATGACCCTCTCACCACTCACCTCCCCACCGCAATCACTCCCTCCCTCCCATTAAGAACGTACCAGAACCAGCAGATCCAGTGCAATTAAGCCTCCCTCAGCTATATACTTGCAAGAATTAATGACTAGTGTATCAAAACGCTCCATCTGTAAACCAAACCCTAATTATGCGTCAATAAATCAAGGCAATATAACAGCCACTAATCTATCCTCACCTTAACTGACGGTAATGTAGAGGTCTTCTTAAGCTTCGTCTCGAGACACAAGTAAATCAGGAAGGGGAGGAGGGGAGAAGGGGGGGAGAGGGGAAGGAGAAGGGGGGAAAAGGGGGGATAGGGGGAAAGGGGGAATAGGGGGAAGGGGAAAGGAGGGGAAAGCCGGGAAAGGGGGAAAGAGGAAGGTTGGAAGGGAGAAATTGGAAAGGGGGGAAGGGAGAAGTTGGGAAGGGGGAAGGGGAAAAGGAGGGAAGGGGGAAAAGGGGGAAAGGGGAGAAGGGGGAAGGGAAGAAAGGGATGAGGGAAGGGGGAAGGAAGGAGGGAAGGGCAGTGTTTTGACGCTTTGATTAAGGGACGGGGGAAAGAGGGATGAGGGGAGGGTGGAAAGGGGGAAAAGGGAAGAAATGGGGAAGGTGGGAAAGGAGAAAGGGGGGAAAGGAGAAAGGGGGGAAAGGAGAAAGGGGAAGGATGAAAGGGAAAGGGAGGGCTTTAGTCAGGACGGGGTGGGCGTGGGAGTGGGGTTGGGGGTGGGGGAAGGGGAAATTAAGGGAGGGGAGTGATTTCGTTCTGGCTTTATTACATTCTTAGTTTTGTGGCTTTGTTATTGCTGTTAGCTTTGTGTCTTGGAATTTATGTTGATGTTTTATCGTTTATCTTTTTTTTCGCTTGTGTATATATACTTCTTTTGAATTTCCTTTATTTTTTTAAAAGCAGTATGGTTTTATCACTTTCTTAGCTTTGTAACTTTTTATCTTGTTTTATTGATATAGTGTTGTAGCTTATCCTTAATTCATTTTTCGATTCATACTAATATCTTTTTTTATTGCTTAGTTTTATATTGATTTGGTTTTAATTATTTCTCGTTTTGTATCATTTCAAGAACCGTGTTATCTATTTTTGCTTTTGCTTTCTTCTTGTTCTTTTCCCGTATCCTTATTTCAAAGTTTTTTTCCCCTTTTTTTCTTCTTCTTTATTTCTTCCCTTTATCATTTGTTCTTGCTTATTTTTTTTCTTTTTTAGTAAGGTTTTGCTTTTTTTTATTCTTAAAAAAAATCAATTTTTATTTTCATTTTCTGTTTTGTTGTTCATTTTTCTTTTATGCTTATTCTCCATATCCATCTTTTCTCATTCTTTCATCTAATTAATATCTTTCGACTCACATTTGTCTCTTCCCTTCTTTATCTGCTTCTTGTTCTTCTTCCTCCTGCACCAGATCGTCTTCATAGTTTATCTTTCTTCTTCGTCTTCATCTTCATCTTCCTATTCTTGTTTTTGGTGTTGTTTTTATTCTTCTTCTCCTTGTTTTTTTTTTGTTTTTTTTTATCTCCTCCTCTTCTTCTTCTTCCTCCCCCTTCATCATCTTTTTCTAATTCTGTTTCTACTTCTACTCCTTCTTTTATTTCTTTTTTTTTCCTCAACTTCCTCTCTTTCTATCTCCTCATCTTCTTTTCCCCCTTCATATTCTTATTCATCTTCCTCTTCTTCTCCTTCCCTTTACTCTTATTTTCCCTCTCCTACACCCCCTTTCAAAGCCTTCAAGTCGAGGTGTAAATTTTTAAAAAAGAAAAAAAACAAAAAAACAACATTAACGTAGATTAAAGCGATATGAAAAGTAACACGTTCCGTTGGCTTCATAAGATGCCTTTTTTTTTTTTTTTTTTTTTTTTTTTTTTTTGGGGGGGGGTAATCATTATTCATTTGGATAATTTGAGTGACAAGTTGATGAACGAGAGAGAGAGAGAGAGAGAGAGAGAGAGAGAGAGAGAGAGAGAGAGAGAGAGAGAGAGAGAGAGAGAGAGAGAGAGAGAGAGAGAGAGAGAGAGAGAGAGAGAGAGAGAGAGAGAGAGAGAGAGAGAGAGAGAGAGAGAGAGAGAGAGGGGAAGAGAGGGAGAGAGAGAGAGGAAAAGAGAGAGAGAAGTAGAATGAGAGATAGAGATTGAGAGATAGTGAGAGACCACGCTAAAGAGGAAACAAAACAAAACAAAAGCTAGGCTAAAGACATAACCAACTGATAAAAAGAAAGAAAGAAAAACAAAACAAAACACATACAACAACAACAACAATAAAACAAGACTAAAAAAAAAGAACATACCACACTCTTCCACCGAACGCTTTAACACGCACCCGACCCCAAAGTGTCCCAAGAAGGTCGAAAATCCCACCCGTCCCCTTTATCCCATCACCCCTCCGGACAGACACCGAACGCGTCTCACATGCATATAAAAATCCCTTGATATAAAATGGACGAACGCGCCCTCATCCATCTCAATTTAACATCATTTAACATCAGACGAAATTTCTGTTTATACTTTATAATTAAATCGTTAAGGAGAGCGATGAGAGATTGACTGACACGAGTAATCTCTCACCATCACTTACTTGTTTGTGTCTATCACTATCATGCATCCTGTGATGGTGATGATAGGGCTAAGCATAGACGCGGAAGAAAATAATGATGATGGTGATGATGGTGATGATTCCGATGATAGATTGTGATGATTTCGATGATAGATTGTGATGATTTCGATGATAGATTGTGATGATGGTGTTGATACGGCTGGACTCATTTGTGATAGTGATGAGATGCATGATGCTGATTATGATAATGGATTAATATTAATGATGAATATTTTGTCAAAAGGGACGTAGAGCATTAATAATAGGAAGAGTGATGATATGAGAAATGATGTTGATAATGATGGTGATGATGGTAATAATTTTGAGATTTGATTTGAATAATGAAATTTATGATATTAAGGATGATGATCATATTAGTAGTGATGATTCTAACAACAACAATAACAATAATGATATTAATATAAATAATGATAATGATAGTGATAATAATAATGGTGCTAATGATAGTGATAACAATGATGGTGATAATGAGGATGATAATATTGATAATGATAATGATGTGATGATGCTGATAGTAACAAGAATGATAACAATGATAATAATGATGATAGTATGGATAGATATAATGATAGTAATGATAATGATAATATTGCTTATGATAATGATAACGATAATAATTGTAACAGCAACAATAATAATCGTAATGATGATGATGATGATGATAATGATAATAATAATAATAATAATAATAATAATAATAAATGATGGTGATGATGATGATGATGATGATGATGGTGATAATGATGATGACGATGATGATGATTATAACGATGATGATGATGATAATGATGGTGATGATGATGATGATAATAATAATGATAATAATAATAATAATTATTATTATAATAATGATAATAATAATTATAATGAAAATGATGATGATGATGACGATGATAATGATGATGGTGATGATGATGGTGATGATGATTATGATGATAATGATGATGATGATGATGATGGTAATAATAATGAAATTGATGATAATGATGATGATAATGATAATAATGATCATAATTATTATTATAATGGTAATGATAACAACGATGATGATAATAGTGATAATGATGATGATGACAATAATAATGATGATAACGATAGTAGTAAGGATAATGATGATAATGATAGTAATAACGATCATTATAATAATGACAATAGTAATAGTAACAACGATAATAAAAGTAATGATAATACTAGTGATAATGATAATAGGAATCACTGTTGTAATAAAAGCATTTATGAAAAAAAACACAAACAATAACAACAATTACAAAGATAATACAATAAAACAATAATAAAGATCATAATGAAAATAACAATCATTACATCTATATGGGTAACAAATTAGATTTTAATCTTAACATCTCTGGCAGGACAACATGAATAAGAAGAGTGAAAAACTAATGACAGTAACAATTAACAAATAATAATACAACATCGACAAAAAAGTCAACAACAAAACATCCTTAGTACCAAAATAACCAACTTGCATAAACAAAGACAATTCATCATTAACAAACACAAAACTGCATGAGCCAAAAAAACAAAAAACAAAAACAAACAACCAAAAAAAAAAAAAAAAAAAAAAAAAAAAAAAAAAAAAAAAAAAAAAAAAAAAAAAAAAAAAAAAAACCAGTTATAACAATAACCAGATAATAACAATCTCTGAGGTTGTCCAGTTATACTACAACGACAAAGACAATCCAGCATTAACAAATACAAGACCACATGAACAAAAAAACAAACCATCAGCACAATAGCGACAACAACAAACAACCAAACCTGGAAACCACACGACAATATTCTCCGAGGTGGTCCAGCTACTTCAAAGTCAACCCACAATCAACAACCACAAAACCACATCAACAAAAACACGAAACCTTCCAAGACAACAACAACAATCTCAAAAACAACAAAAGTATAACCTTACAACAACCACAACCACAACTTCCTAAGAGGTGGCTCA
>BOPN01004085.1:64865-72365 GCA_017312705.2 Penaeus japonicus | reverse complement strand
ATGATAATAGTAATAGCAAATATGATAATAGCAATAATGAAAATGATGAAATTGACAGGAATGACAGTGATAATAATGATTATAGAAATAATAACAATAAAGATGATAGTAATAATAATAATGATGATAATCATAAAAACAATAATAAAAATAATTATGATGACAATATTGATTAAAATAACAATTATGGCATTAGTGATGATAAGATAATGATAATAATTATATCATCTGAGATAATGAGAATAACGATAATGAAGAGCATAACAAACATAACAAATATAATGATGATAATGATGGTAATATTAATATTGATAAGAATAACAATAGTGATAATGATAATGACAATAATGATAATGATGATAAGGATAAAATGATAAACATGATAATGTCGGTGAAGATAGTAGTAATAATGATAATGGTAATACTAATCATGATAGTAAAAAATATTGATAATGGTAATAATGATGATGCTATTGATGATAATGATAACAGGAATAACAATGATAATAACAGTAATGATATTGAGGATACTGATAATAGTAGCAAAAGAGATGCTAATAACAATAGTGATAATAATGATGATAATAGTATTAGTAGTAATAAAGATATACTAATGGCAACGTACAAAAGAGAGAGAGAGAGAGAGAGAGAGAGAGAGAGAGAGAGAGAGAGAGAGAGAGAGAGAGAGAGAGATTGAGAGAGAGAGAGAGAGAGAGAGAGAGAGAGAGAGAGAGAGAGAGAGAGAGAGAGAGAGAGAGAGAGAGAGAGAGAGGAGAGCGAGAGAGAGAGAGAGAGAGAGAGAGAGAGAGAGAGAGAGAGAGAGAGAGAGAGAGAGAGAGAGAGAGAGAGAGAGAGAGAGAGAGAGAGAGAGAGAGAGAGAGAGAGAGAGAGAGAGAGAGAGAGAGAGGAGAGGGAGGGGGAGAGAGAGAGAGAGAGAGAGAGAGAGAGAGAGAGAGAGAGAGAGAGAGAGAGAGAGAGAGAGAGAGAGAGAGAGAGAGAGAGAGAGAGAGAGAGAGAGAGAGAGAGAGAGAACGCGAGAGAGAGCGAGAAAAAGAGCCAGAGAGAGAGAGAGAGAGAGAGAGAGAGAGAGAGAGAGAGAGAGAGAGCGAAAGAGAGAGAGAGAGAGAGAGAGAGAGAGAGAGAGAGAGAGAGAGAGAGAGAGAGAGAGAGAGAGAGAGAGAGAGAGAGAGAGAGAGAGAGAGAGAGAGAGAGAGAGAGAGAGAGAGAGAGAGAGAGAAGAGAGAAAGAGAGAGAGAGAGAGAGAGAGAGAGAGAGAGAGAGAGAGAGAGAGAGAGAGAGAGAGAGAGAGAGAGAGAGAGAGAGAGAGAGAGAGAGAGAGAGCGAGATAGAGAGGGAGAGAGAAAGAGAGATATATAGATAGATAGATAGATAGAGAGAGAGAGAGCGAGAGAGAGCGAGAGAGAGCGAGAGAAAGAGCGAGAGAGAGAGAGAGAGCGAGAGAGAGAGAGAGAGAGAACGAGAGAGAGAGAGAGAGAGAGAGAGAGAGAGAGAGAGAGAGAGAGAGAGAGAGAGAGAGAGAGAGAGAGAGAGAGAGAGAGAGAGAGAGAGAGAGAGAGAGAGAGAGAGAGAGAGAGAGAGAGAGAGAGAAAGAGAGAGAGAAAAGAGAGAGAGAGAGAGAGAGAGAGAGAGAGAGAGAGAGAGAGAGAGAGAGAGAGAGAGAGAGAGAGAGAGAGAGAGAGAGAGAGAGAGAGAGAGAGAGAGAGAGAGAGAAAGAGAAAGCGAGAGACAGAGAGGGAGAGTTAGAAAAGAATAGAGAGAAAAAGAAAAAGAAAAACAGAGAAAGAAAGTTAGAAGAAAATATATACCTAGAAAGAAAACCATAGAAACAGACAGACAGAGAGCGGACACCTCTTCAACTTTCGTCTCTGGTTGATTCCTCCTCGCCTCTTCTCTCTCCTCCTCCCTCCCACCTCTCTTCTCCTCATCTCTCCATCTCCTCATACATTTCCCTTATCTCGGGGGAATGGCCACTCGCACCGGCGCTCAAGGTCGCTCTTTTGGGGGTGAGGAGGAAGAGGAGGAGGAGGAGGAGGGTCATGACATGGGGGGGATGGGGAGGTGGGATGTGGAGGGGGAGGAAGGAGGAGGAGGGGGAGGGCCAGGGGGGTGGGTGGGAAGTGGAGGAAGAGGAAGAGGAGGAGGAGGAGGAGGAGGAGGGTCATGGGATGGGGGGGGATGGGGAGGTGGGAGGGGGAGGGGGAGGAAGGAAGAGGAGGGGGAGGGCCAGGGGGGATGGGAAGTGGAGGAGGAAGAAGAGGAAAAGGAGGAGGAGGAGGAGAAGCAGAAAAAGAAGAAGAAGAAGAAGAAGGAGGGGAAAGAAATGGAAAAGGAGGAGGAGGAGATGGAAGAGGAGTAGGAGTAGGAGGAGGAGGAGAAGGAGGAGGAGGAGGAGGAGGAGGAGGAGGAGGAGGAGGAGGAGGAGGAGGAGGAGGAGGAGGAGGAGGAGGAGGAGGAGGAGGAGGAGGAGGAGGAGGAGGAGGAGGAGGAGGAGAAGGAGGAGGAGAAGGAGGAGGAGGAGGAGGAGGAGGAGGAGGAGGAGGAGGAGGAGGAGGAGGAGGAGGAGGAGAAGGAAGAGGAGGGGGAGGAGGAAGAGAAGATGGCGGAGGAGGAGGAGGAAGAGGTGGAGACGGAGGAGGAAGAGGAAAAAGGCCAAGCGTGTGGGTAGATCACACCTCCAGGACAATAAACAAGAGATCTTGCAACACCTAAAGAATCGTGAAATTGCAGGTCATTGCAGCGGTTGAGAGGGAGGGAGGGGGGGCAGAGGAAGGGGGGAGAGGAGGAGAGAAGAGGGGAGGGGAAGGGGGGAGAAGTAAAGGGAAGAGGGGAGGGGAAGGGGAGGGGTATTTGGAGAAAGAGAAAGAGGAGGAAAAAGAGGAAGTGGAAGAGAAGATGGAAAAGAAGAGGTGGAAGAGGAGATGGAAAAGAAGAATGGGGAAGAAGGAGGTAGGAGAGGAAGGGAAGGAGTTAGGTGGAGGTGGAGAAGCAGACGAAGGGTTAGAAAATTGTGAATAAGGAAGAGGGATAAGAGGAGGAGACGGATAATGAGAAAGATAATGAATGTGAGACGGAGAAGGATAAAGAGTAGGAGAAAGTAGGAGAAAGAATGGGAGAAAGAGTAGGAGTCGGAGATTGAATAAGAAGAGGAAGAAAATGAAAAGAAAGAGAAAGAGAATGAGAATGAGAAGTAGAAGAAGAGAGGGAGAAGAAGAAAAAAAGAAAAAGAAAAAAGGAAAAGAAAGACAAGAAAAATAAAGAATATGAAACAAGGAGATACGCAGAAGAGACAATAATAAAAAGAATATTAAAGACAATTAGTGATAATGAAGATGATTAAGAGAAGGAAAAGGAAGGAAGATAAATATTAAGGGAAGATGAAGATCAAGAAATAAGGACTTAGAAGAAAAACATGAGATGAAAAAAGAAACAAATAAATCGAGAAAATGAATAGGAGACGAAAAGAGAGAGATAGAGAGAACGAAAGCGAAAAAAAGGAACTACAATAAAAAGGGAATTAAAGTACCTGCAAACACCTCCCTCCCCCCCCATCTCCTCCACATCCCCAAAAAAGAAAAAAAAAAAAAAAATACCGTTGAACATTCGAACTCAGCGCCAATGACAGCTTTCGATCGATGTTCGTCATTACGATACTGATCAACATGCAACGGCAAAGAGAAGGAAGAGGTGGACCGACGAGCCCCTTCTCCACCACCCTTCTCCTCTCCTCTCCTTCCCCTCCCCCTCTCTCCTCTCTTTCTTTTTCTTTCTTCTATCTCTCTTGCCTTCTTTCTCTCTCCTCTCCCTCTCTCTCCACTCCTACTACCCCTTTCTCCTCTCCTTCTCTCTCCTCTCCTTCTCCTACTTCTCTCTCCTCTCCTTCCTCTTACTCTCTCTCCTCTCCCTTGCCTTTCCTATCTCCTCTACTTCTACTACTTCTCTCTCCTCTCCTTCCTCTTCCTCTCTCTCCTCTCCTTCCTCTCACTCTCTCTCCTCTCCCTTGCCTTTCCTCTTTCCTCTCCCTCTCTCTCCTCTCCTTCTCCTACTTCTCTCTCCTCTCCTTCCTCTCCTTTTCTCTCCTCTCCTTCTCCTACCTCTCTCTCATCTCCTTCCTCTCCCCCGTTCTCCTCTCATTTCCTTCCTTTCTCTCCTCTCCTTCCTCTCCCTTTCTATCCTATCCTTTCCCTCCCCTCTCTCCTCTCCTTCATCTCCCTCTCTCTCCTCTCCTTTACCTTCCCTCTCACCCCTCTCTTCCCCGCTCTCCTCTCCTTACTTTCCCCCTCTCTTCTCTCCCGCGCCTTCCCTCTCTCCCCTCATTCCTCTTCCCTCCCCTCCCCTCTCCCCTCTCCTTCCTCTCCCGTTCTCTCCTTTCCTTCCTCTCCCTCTCTCCTCTATCCCTCGCCTTCCCTCTCTCCCTCCTTCCTCTTCCTTCCTCTCCCTCTCCTCTTCTTCCCCTCCCCTTCTCTCCCTCCCTCTCTCTCTCCTCTTTTAATATCCCCCCTCTCTCCCCCCTCACCTCCCTCTCTCCCTCTCCTTCCTCCCCCTCAGTCTTCTCCTCTCCCTCCCCATCCCCCTAGCCTCCTGTACATTCCCCCCATCCCCCTACCCTCTTCCCCTACACCCTATACCCATGTACCCCTTCCCTCCCTCCTACCCAGACCTCCCCCCTTCTCCCTCTACTACTCCCTCCCCTATCTCCCTACTCTCCCTCTACCCCTTCCCCCCTTCCCTCTATGCCCCCCCACCCTCATTCTCCGATTCCTCGAGATGGTGTCGGTAAATGCACGCTCGATGTGCAAGATGTGCAATAAAATGCAACAATGAACGGTGATATGCGTTTTTTTTGTGTTCTGTTGTAGAGTTTGTATCTTTTTCTTTTTCTTTTCGTTTGTTTCCTTTTTTTTTGTTTGTTTAATGGGATTTTTTCTTCTTGTTTATTCATCTAATTTTCTCATTATTCACCTTTACAAAGGAATGAATGAATAAAGGTGTTGAAAGGTTTATCATAGGTAAGAACAGGCTGATATCACTTTCTGCTATCTCTCTCTCTCTCTCTTTATATATATATATATATATATATATATATATATATATATATATATATATATATATATATGCACACATTCACACACATATACATACATACATACATACATACATACATACATACACATGTATGTATGTATGTATATCTATCTAAATATTTGTCTTTCTATATATTTATAGATAGATAGATATTCCTCCATCTCTCACTTCTCCAACCCCCTATTTCTCTCTCTCTCCATTTAATTTTCTGCCTCCCCCCCTTATCTCCCTCCCTCCCTCCCTCCCTCCTACCCCCCCTCCCACCCCACCCCCACCCCTCCCCTCATATTCTAAAGAGGCTGTTCGAAATTCCATCTTTTAAGCAGAGGAATGTGAGATAAGTGAACCTTCGACTTTAACGACCAATACGGTTTTTATTTTTATTTTTCATTTTCTTTTTTATATTACTAAGTTTACCCTCGTGTGATGGGGGAGGGGTGGAGGGGGTGAGGTGAGGAGGGGAAGGTGTTATGGGTGGGGAGGGGGGAATGGTTGGGGAGAGGGGGTTGGGGTCGGAGTAAGGAGGGGGGGAGGGGAGAGGATTTAGGATGAGGGGGGAGGGGGAGTTGGGAGTGGTAGGGAGGGTGAGGGGGAGGGATGAGGGGGGAGGTGGGAGTGGTAGGGAGGGTGAGGGTGAGGGATGAGGGGGGGAGGGGGAAGGATGAGGGGGGGATAAGAAAGGGGGGATTATTTTGACTCCGAAAGTAGAGGGTCAGTTGGAGGAGGGTGGAAG
The DNA here is from genome assembly GCA_017312705.2 of Penaeus japonicus. NCBI lineage: Eukaryota > Metazoa > Arthropoda > Malacostraca > Decapoda > Penaeidae > Penaeus > Penaeus japonicus. Next base: position 66,529 of record BOPN01004085.1, on the reverse strand, counting down.
GGGGGTGGGGGAGGGGGGTTGTAAAAGGGAGAAGGGGGTGAGAGTGGGAGGGGGGGGATATAGATGATTTAGTGCTTGGCAGCCATCGATTACAGCTTCTTGGTCTGTATTATGCAAATGAGGTGGTGTCTAGAGAGCAGAGGAATAGACACATCATTGCCTGTCTTGGTGTCGGTGTGTGTGTGTGTGTGTGTGTGTGTGTGTTTTATGCGTGTCTGTTTGTTTGTGTGGAAGTAGGTTCGTAGATTTTATTTGTGGATTTAGATGGTAAATCGTGTATATACATATACAAACAAATGCACACTCCTATACAACACATATACGAACACACACACACACACACACACACACACACACACACACACACACACACACACGCACACACACGGTGGCGGCAGCTCACACCTTCCACGAGGCCTGTACAGCCGTAGGGATCATTTATGTAAACGAACCGACCGCAAAATCGCCTTTATCGTAAATCAAGTGTCCAAGTGATTCTGGCTGGCAAGACGCTTACGAAAACGTCTCATACTTGTGATGAAAATCAAATTATGAGATTATTATTTTTAAAAGTTTTATTTTGCTTTATTCTTTTTTATTTCCTTTATTTTGTTTATTTTTTTGCGGTCGGGGGTTGTGTGTTTGATTTTTGTGATTTCTTTTTATGCTCTTTTCTCTCACTTTTTTTCTCTTCTTCTTTTTCTTCTTCTTCTTCTTCTCTCTCTCTCTCTCTTTGTGTTTCTGTCTCCCTATCCCTATCCCCACCTCTCTCTCAATCCTTCTTTCCCTCTCCCTCTCCATACCTCTCTTCCTTCTTTCTGTCTCCTCCTCAATCTCTCACCTCACCTCTCCATCACCCCCATCCCTCCTCCCCCCTCAACCCTCCCTCCCCCACTCCCCAGTTTTAATTTTCATACCTTTATCACCGAATTTCGCTCCCGCTGTATTATATATACACCAAGCATATCAAATATGGCAAATATATATCTTTATGGGATTTCCTAAATGTATCGTTCTGTCTTTTCGGAGGTATTCGTTCAGGGGAGGTTTTAAGAAGAAGCATATTTCCATCTTATGAACTTCATGTTATTCTTAAGAATCTGGTCGGACCACCCTTAAGAGGCGTAAAAAGTAGGCTGTGGACACGAAGAAATAGTGGGGGGATGGGGGGGGGTGAGGGGGGGTTGGGGTTAGGGGCGACTCCCCGGCACAAGCATACACACGTTTGTTTGTATGCATATATCATCGTGATTATATGGACATACGAGCGTGCATTCATATATTATCGGTAGGGTTCTTGTTTGCTTGCTTATTTTTCTTTTCCTCTCCCTCTTTCTCTCTCTCCCTCCCTCTCTCTCTCTCTCTCTTTCTTTTTTTCTGTTTCTTTCTTTCTTTCTCTCTCTCCCTCCCTCTCTCTCTCTCTCTCTTTCTTTTTTTCTGTTTCTTTCTTTCTTTCTCTCTCTCTCTCTCTCTCTCTCTCTCTCTCTCTCTCTCTCTCTCTCTCTCTCTGTTACCTTGTTTCTCCTTCCTCCCCCTCTCTCTGTTTCTCTCTGCCCCCCCCCCTCAATCTCTCTCTTTTCCTCTCGCTCTATGTCTCACTTCCTCCCTCTCTTATTCACTCTAACCCCCTTCTCTCTTTATCTTCTCCCTCCCTCCCTTCCTCC
>BOPN01004085.1:42500-45000 GCA_017312705.2 Penaeus japonicus | reverse complement strand
GAGGTGGGGTGTGGAGGTGGAGGTGAGGGTAGGTGGGGTGTGGAGGTGGAGGTGAGGGTAGGTGGAGGGGAGGTGGGGTGTGGAGGTGGAGGTGAGGGTAGGTGGGGTGTGGAGGTGGAGGTGAGGGTAGGTGGAGGGGAGGTGGGGTGTGGAGGTGGAGGTGAGGGTAGGTGGGGTGTGGAGGTGGAGGTGAGGGTGAGGGTAGGTGGAGCTGGTGGTGAGGGTAGGTGGAGGGTGGGGGTAGGTGGAGGTGAGGGTAGGTGGGGTGTGGAGGTGGAGGTGAGGGTAGGTGGGGTGTGGAGGTGGAGGTGAGGGTGAGGGTAGGTGGAGGTGGTGGTGAGGGTAGGAGGTGGTGGTGAGGGTAGGTGGAGGGGAGGTGGGGGTGGAGGTGGAGGTGGGGGTGGGGGTGGGGGGAGGGGGGGTGGGGGGTAGGGTGGTGGTGAGGGTAGGTGGAGGTGGTGGTGAGGGGAGGTGGAGGGGAGGTGGGGTGTGGAGGTGGAGGTGAGGGTAGGTGGAGGGGAGGTGGGGGGTGGGGGTCGGTGGAGGTGGAGGTGGAGGTGGAGGTGGTGGTGAGGGTAGGTGGAGGGGAGGTGGGGTGTGGAGGTGGAGGTGAGGGTAGGTGGAGGGGAGGTGGGGGGTGGGGGTAGGTGGAGGTGGAGGTGGTGGTGAGGGTAGGTGGAGGGGAGGTGGTGGTGAGAGTAGGTGGAGGTGGAGGTGGTGGTCAGGGTTGGTTCAGGTGGAGGGGAGGGTTGGTGGAGGTGGTGGTGAGGGGAGGTGTAGGTGGTGGGTGGAGGTGGGGAGTGGAGGTGGTGGTGAGGGTAGACGGAGGGGAGGTGAGGGTTGGAGGAGGTGGTGGCAAGGGTAGGTGGAGGTGGGGGTGGATGGAGTTGGGGAAGGGGAAGGGGAGGAGGGCGGAGAGGAAGTATAGAGGAGAGTAAATGGAGATAAGAAAGAGAGAGAAAGAAAGAGAGGGCACAAGAAGAGTAAATAAATAAAACCAATAGAAAAAGATGCAAGAAAAGAACAAGATGAAAATGATAATGATGCAATGTTGATATCAATAGGAGTGATGATGATGATTAAAACAACGACAATGCTATTGATATCATCCCTAATAGGAATAAAGATAACTTTTATATTCTATTTCATTTTATTTCATTTTTTTGATAGCAGCGGGAGAACGATTGGAAAAATGGAGAGTATATATAATAAAAAGAAAATATAAAAAATGGAGATTTAAAAAAAAGTAAAAACCGTAAAAACAGATAGAAACAATACTAACAAAACAAGAAGGAAATAAAGACCAAGATATCCAGAGAGAATGGAGAGGGGGGGAGGGGGAGGAAGGCAGAGAGATCACCCCCCCCCCTCCGCCCCGATCTCCTTGGCCAAGACAGTAGCCAATCCTCGCTTTGTCTTTCGGTTAACGCACTTGCCAATTTTCCTCTCTTAAGGCGTCTCATTATCCTTCTTAGAAACTATTTAATTCCCCGAAGATAGGGAGGACCGGGAGCGGGGATCGAGAGAGGATTAAACGCTAAATGCCTCTTATTCTTCCTCTTTCTCTTTCTCCTCCTGCTCCTCCTTCTTCTCCTGCTTCTTTTCTTTCTTCTCCTCTTCTTCTTTCCTCTCTTTGCTCTCTCCCCCTTCTCCGTTTTCTCCTGTGTTTCTCTTCCTCCCTTCTTCTATCCCTTCTTCCTCCTCTTTTCTTATCCTCTTCCTTCTAACTACTCTCTCCTTCTCCTCTTCTTTCTTCTAACCCATCCCCTCTCCTCCCATTCATTCTTTCTATATCTCATCCACCTTCTTCTAAACTCTTCCCTCTACCCTTTCTCCTCCTTCTTCCCACTCCTTCACCACCTCCTCCTGCTATTCCCCGTTCTCCTTCTTCTCACACCTTTCCCCTCCTCCTCCCTCCTCTGATACCCCCTACTCCTCCACCTCTTACTAACCTTCCTCCCTTCTCCCTTTCCCCCATCATCCCCCACGGCTTATTCCCCCTTCCCCCATTCTCTCTTCCCCCTCTATCCCCTACTCCCTCCTCCCCTCTCCTATCCCCCCATTCTCTCTTCCCTCTCTATCCCCTCCTCCCCCCTCCTATCCCCCCTTCCCCATCACCCCTTCCCCTCCCCCCCCTCCGAGAAGAGACGAGTTCTCGAAGATAATCCACAAGGAGCCTGTGAGAAGTGCCTCGAGGTTGCTTATTTGTTCGCTTCCAAGGTGCCCATTAACAAATTACGGACGACAATGGCTGGAACGAGGGACGGAGAAGTAGGGGAAGGGTGGGGGGATGGAGGGAGGGAGAGGGGGGGGGAGGAGGAGGAGAAGGGAAGAAAAGAGTGGGGTTGGTGGGGTGGGAGGAAGGATGAGGGGAAATGTTGGAGAGTGGGGTTGGTGAGGGAGGAGAGAGGATGGATGGGGGTGGGGATTGGGGTGGGGGAGAGGGAGGATGGATGGGGGAGGGAATAAAGGAGATGGGATGGGGGGCAAGAGAAGAAGC
>BOPN01004085.1:32500-35000 GCA_017312705.2 Penaeus japonicus | reverse complement strand
GTGGCCTGGCGATTATTCTGGGTAATTGAATATTAATGATCAGGCTGGTAAGGGTATTAAGACTCGAGTGTGTTTGGCTTTGTGGACAAGACAGGGGGTGAGGGAGAGATCCGTTGATAAATGCGTAGAAAGAGAAAGAAGCGGTGGGCAGGAGAGAGAAAGATGGGAGAGAGAAGAGAGAGGGAGGGAGGGAGAGACAGAGAGAAAAAAAAAGAAGAGAGAAAGAGAGAGAGAGAGAGAGAGAGAGAGAGAGAGAGAGAGAGAGAGAGAGAGAGAGAGAGAGAGAGAGAGGGAGAGAGAGAGAGAAAGAGTGACAGACAGACAGAGAGACAAGACAGAAAGATAGAAAAAAACAAGACTAGGCAAAGACCCAAAGGAATGAGAACAAGAAGGGAGGGAAGAAGGGCCGATATCTCCTTAATGAGGTGTTTTATGAGGTGACGGAGCGAGGTTAATGAGGCTGACACTCTGTTGCTCAAACCATCTCGTTCTTAGGAGTCGCACTTGGTTCTTTTATCTCGACAAAGCCCAGCATCTCGAGTCCGCGTCTCTTCGGCTGGGGATAATAACTCGGTGGCGGGAAAAAAAAGTATATAAATGGATCTTTGACACTGCAGTTTGAGATCATTTTTGCCACACAAAAACGGATGATAAGGATTGACACGGAAGAGGGACGTTGGGGTGTGGGGGTGTAGGTAGGGTTGGGAGTGGGGAGTGGGGGGGTGGGGTACTGGGACCAATGTTTGGCACCAGAATGTAAACAGTGTGAGTTTCGTCTCAAAATGTTGAGACGAAACAAGGATGATTATCTTTCAAATGACAAAAATTGAAGAATGTTGCTTTGCATATGCCAGTCAGTAAGAGTCTTTGTTACTTCAAGGTAAGATAACATGGTCAAGGACACGTGCATTAACATCTCCAAGACTGTTAATGAAGAACGAGTGAATTACAGATGTCTCTGAGTGAAAAATGTTCGAGAGGAATTAGGAAGACTAATATATGTTAATATAAGTGATAATGCGAATAAGTGATATCAATATTGATAAAATGTTGAAGAAAAAAGTCACAGTCATAATGCTAATGGCGTCTATTATGATAACGAGACGCTAATGATGATCACGACAACATAAAACAAACAACGGTAAGAAAAAAACAACAACGAAAAACGATATTATAAAACCACACTTAGGCGAAAATTAATCAGAACCAAAGGAAAGAGAAAAAGAGAGAAAGAGAGAGAGAGAGAGAGAGAGAGAGAGAGAGAGAGAGAGAGAGAGAGAGAGAGAGAGAGAGAGAGAGAGAGAGAGAGAGAGAGAAAGTAAGAGAGAGACAAAGACAAATAGAAAAAGAGATACCGAGCGAGAGACAGAGACATACAGAGAAAGAGAGAGAAAAAGCTAACAAACAGACACAAGAGGTTAACACAAACAGGCGTTTAACAGAAATCAATTAAATACTTCCCAGATATGTCATTAGTAAGCAATTAGAGAGGAGACTGGGCCGGCGTGGCCTGGCGATTATTCTGGGTAATTGAATATTAATGATCAGGCTGGTAAGGGTATTAAGACTCGAGTGTGTTTGGCTTTGTGGACAAGACAGGGGGTGAGGGAGAGATCCGTTGATAAATGCGTAGAAAGAGAAAGAAGCGGTGGGCAGGAGAGAGAAAGATGGGAGAGAGAAGAGGGAGGGAGGGAGGGAAGGAGGGAGGGAGAGAGAGACAAAGAGAAAAAAAAAAGAAGAGAGAAAGAGAGAGAGAGAGAGAGAGAGAGAGAGAGAGAGAGAGAGAGAGAAATAGGGAAGTGGGAGGGGTGAGAAGAGGCGGGGGGAAGGGGGATATAAAGTTCTGTTCAAGCTTGATCCCTCTCTCTCTCTCTCTCTTTCTTTCTCTCTCCTCCTCTCCCTTTCTCCCATCCCCTCTCTTTGTCTCCCCCTCCTCTCTCTCTATCTCCTTCTCCCATTCCCTCTCTCCCTCTTTCTCTCCCTCTCCCCCCCCCCATCTCTCTCGGTCCTCTCTCCACCGCCTCTTTCTTTTTTTGAACATTTATCAGTTAATTTGTGTGTCTCTCTCTCATGTACATAAAAGACCAATAACTAAAAGGACTGAAAAGGGAGGAGAAAGGAGAAAAAACAGATTAATTGAGACCAGAGAGAAGGAAAAAGAAGAAAGAAGGAAACAAAGAAGACATAAAAAATAAAAAAAACAGCAAAAATAAAAAAAAGCAAGAAAGAAAATCGGAACCGAATTAAAAACACAAAAACGAAAAAAAAAAAAAAAAAAAACGAAACAACAACAGTGCAGAAACTCCCCCACCATAATTATATTTAGATTCGCAATATAGCCACGCCTGCAACCCCCCCCCCCTCCCTCCCCATCGCCTCGTCTCGATCTCCCTGCCCCTCACACCCCCTTCTCCTCTCCATCTCCAGTGCCCACTCCTCCCCCTCCTCCATCCATCTCCCTTCCCCCATCCTCATCTTCCCCCCATCTCCAGTTCCCTCT
>BOPN01004085.1:12500-25000 GCA_017312705.2 Penaeus japonicus | reverse complement strand
TCGTCACGTACTTCGCTTGACCAACAATGGATATGTCAGATACGGGGCAGCGGCACAGCGGCGGCTCGACACACATAGTTGACTCGTCTGTAGTCTGTGCTCACCCTCAAGGAGCCGTCAGATTTTGGCACCAGCACACAAGGGGACGCCCATTCGCTGTCGCTCGACTCGAGGTCGTGCTCCAGAGGGTAGTTCACTTCCTCAGCAAGGACCCTCCTCCTCTTAGCTGGACTGACGTGGTGTGTTATAACCACGCATTACACTACACACTGTTACATCTATCATTATCTATCATCATCAACAGCGGCTTCATGATTATACTCATTATCTTCCATCTTTATTATGATCACTGAACTATTTCTATCATTTGCTAATACAAATATGACAGCAATATTGACGAAAATGGAGATGATGATTATAATAGTAACAATGTTAACGATGATCATGACGGTGATATAATCGTGACGATAATGATGATAACCATACAAGTAAATACATGTATCTATGTAACACACACACACACACACACACACACACACACACACACACACACACACACACACACACACACACATACACAAATATATCATATCAACGTTACCTTCACAATTGATATAATAATGATAGCAATGAATCAATAATCATTAATATCCCAGTCTTACCAGAATGATAACTGGATTTTCATCTTCCTCGCAAGAGACAGACAGTCTCCTAAGAAATATCAAAATCATTCTGGTGAATGTACATCCCATTATGGTATTTTCAATTCGAAAAGATGTATTCAGTTTCAAATTAATTTTCCATATATTAAATTATCATGAATACCTTATTATATAACCAGAAAAGTAAAAATAAATAAATAGATAAATAAATAAATATAAATACGATGCCGATAATCCAGAATAGTGTTTCTTTCAAAAGCAAGATGGCGCATTATTCAAACCATTCATGTGGACTGCTCACATTATAACAAGTATAATAATGATAATGATGATAATAGTAGTTGTATAGATAACAGCGATAGTAATGAGAATAATAACATTGATAATGATTATGATGATAATGATAATGGTGATGATAATGACAATAATCATAATGATAATAATAATGATAATAATAATAATAGTAATCATAATAATAGTAGTAATAGTATAAATAATAATAATGATGGTGGCTATGATGATAATGATAATGACCATGATAATGATAATATTTATGATAATAACTGCAACAACTTTATCTACAAAACAACTTGACCGATATAATAACAATTAATAATAACAGAAATAGTAACAATCATAATAAAAAAACAGAAACAAAACAATCGCCAAANATATACCTATATATATATATTTATATATATATGTATATATATATATATATATATATATATATATATATATATAAATGTATACATATTAATAAATTTATATATATATTTGTGTGCATGTCTGTGTATACATGAGTTTATATGTGTGTATGTGTGCGTGTGGTTGTGTGTGGGTGTGTTAATGATTTTCTTTTTTGTGTGGGGGGGAGGGGTTGTATACAGTATGCTTAATATATCAATGTATAAACATATTATGTACATTAAAATAAACATCGATAATGCTCTTATAATCCTTGAATAATTGTCGCAATCATGATTACGACGATAATGATAACAATGAAATGATAAAGGATAAAAAGAACGATACTGAAAAGAAAACACAACTCATGATACTGGAATATATCGCTCATCTGTTTGTTGTTTCATTAACAGGATGAACTAGTAACGAGACAACACAAAAAGGACGGAAGGCACTGTCCTTAACATCAATAGGACAACAGACCGGTAGGAGCAATAGCGCTCCAGACATCAATGGAGAAAAACGAGAAGTTCTGGCTAATGATGAGCTTATTAATTAGTAAAACGCATGAAACAGAAGAAGCTGAAGACCTAATTGGATATATTTAGAAGTCGCCGAAGTGGGAGGCAGGGAACTAGGAAGATGCGAAGAGATGGAAAATGGAACAGGAAGAACCGATAAGGACTGGGGTTTGGCCAATTGGTGAAACGGAATGGATGTGGCTATAAAGATCAAGGATGCTGGTGATATACTGCATGGCCGGACGTCAGGCAGTAATAAAGAGGACAGGAACTGGCGTTGGAGTCATGAGGTGCAGAGACCAGTAAAAGGCAAGGGAGGAAGTGCATGATTTGAGAGATGAAAACAGCACGTTTGTTGCACTACGGGACTCAGGGAATCAGGATATAAGTCAGTGCCTTCGCGAACTTATTAAAAAGCTCAAAGAAGCCATCGATCGTCAAGAAAGGGCTCTTTTATTTACATATGTGATCTGGCTGATTGGCTATCATGTGAGAAGAAGATACACGAAAGGCCAATGATTTATCAATAATTAGAGTAATGATGATGATGATGATAATAATAATAACAATGATGATGATGATACTGGTAATACTAAAACTGATGAGGATAATAACAATGGAAAATGACAACATTTATGCTGATAATGAAGATAATCATAATCATTAATATATGATGATAATGATGATGGTGAGGATTCATTATTGTTATCATTATCACTATTATCACTATTACCATTATTGTAATTTTCGTCATTATCATCATCATTATATTCATTATCATCATTATCCTTATCATCATCATCATTTCATTACCAATACTTCCGTTATCATTCTCTTAATTGCATCATGATTGTAGTAATGATAACGAACTTAAAGTGAAACAGATAGAACGAAAGATGCAGCTTCAGCATGGAAAGAACATCGCAAAATACATCTTCACCCTAAGATAACCCTAAGATAACCGGCAGAGTGATCTATACGTAGATCCATGGAGTGCTTCAGAGATCTATTATCATCCCAGTCAGATGACAGTATGAGAAATGATGGAACGATCAAAGCAAGAGAAAACACCCAAAATGGTACGTGTGCATGTATATATGTGTGTGTGTGTGTGTGTGTGTGTGTGTGTGTATACATACATATATATAAATAAATATAATATAGACAGATACATAAATAGTGTTATTTGGATACACATACATATATATACTTACATACATGTGTGAGTGCAATAATCTCACAACAAGGATATCATAACCTTAACTATCAAAATACTATTAATGAAATGTAACCACCACTATTACCACAACTCTAAACACCATAACCTTCTACCACAATATCATAACCACATGATCACCACGACAATCATACTACAGCAATGACATGACCATCCATCTAAAACCATCTCCGTGCTAGACTAATATAACCACAAAATTACCACCATTACAGAACAACCACAACACTACCAACAAAGCCATTCAACCAACCACCATAAAGAACTACCACAGTTAAACCACATTACCGTTGTAACAGAACCGCAAAGGACAATATTTTTTTAAACAACAGCACTATTACTAACCTCAATATCTACTACAACAACCTCATCACCACAACCTTCCTACCACATTATCAGGGGGAAGAAGGGGGGGTGGGAGGTGGGACGGGGGAGGGGGGAAGGATGGAAGTGAGGGAGAAAGGGGAGGGGCAGGGAGGGGAAGAAGAAGGGAAGGGGAAGGGAAAAGGGCTTGTGGAAGGAGGCAGGTGTGAGAGAAGAGTGGGGGGGGGGGGGGAAGAAGAAATTGAAATATATATATTTTTTAATTGAAATAGTTTATTTGGTGGAAGGTGGAAGGTGCAAGGGAAGGAAGAAAGAAAAGAGGAAGGAACAGGATAGAAGGTGAGAGGAGGACGGAGGAAAGATAGAGGGAAAGGGAGGGAGAGGAGGAAGATGGAAGGGAGAGGGGGAAGGAGAGTGAGAAAACGGAGGGAGGAGGAGGAGGAAGAGGAAAGGGAGAGGGGGAAGGGGAGTGAGAAAGCGGAGGGAGGAGGGGGGAGGTAGGAGTGGAGGGAGAAGCGGGAGAGAAGGAGGAAAAGGGAAGGAAGAGGATGAGGGGTAAAGTGCGAGTGGAGATAGAAAGGGGAGAAGGAGGGGAGGAGGAAGGCGTATGGGATAGGAGAAGGGAAAGGTGAGAGGGGAGGAAGAAAGGGGAAGGAAAAAGGGTGGAGGGGAGAGAGGGAAGGGGGGAGGAGAGTCGGGGAGTAGGGGGAAAGGGAGAGAAGGGGGGGTTGAGAATGCAATAAAGATCCTGCATCATGATGAAGGAGGTTCGGTAGTCGCGGTTGATCATCATTGCAGATGTTGAAGGGAGGGGAGAAGGGGGACAGCAGAAAGAGCGATGGGGGGGGGGGGGGAGAAAAAAGGAGGAAGGGGAAGTGGAGAAAGAATGAGGAAGGGGAAGGGAAACGGAAAGAGGGAGGGGAGAAAGTGATGAGGGAGAAAGGAGGGGAGAAACAGAAGAGGGAGGAGAGAGGGGGGCAAAGAATGAGGAAGAGAAGGGAAGAGGTAAAAGGGAGGGAAGAGTTAGGAGGGTCAGGGAGGGGGAAGGGTAAGGGAGAAAGATTGAGGAGGGAAAGGGAGGGGGAAGAAGGGGACAGGGGGGAGGGGGAAGAAGAGGACGGGGGGAGGGGGAAGAAGGGGACGGTAATGCTGCCGCGACCATATTTTTCTCTGATGGATTGATTTCACTCTGACGGGAATTATATACTACCGTGGCCCCCCAGAGGATAATTAAAAGATAAAAATTATATTAAATCTTTTAGTCCTCAAAATTCCCCTCAAGCTCCGTCCTTAACCCCCTATTCCCCAACCCCCCCCCTTCCCCTAAACCCCTACCTCCTTCCCCCTACCCCTTCTCCTATCTCTTACCCCCTCTCCCCCACCCCCACCCCTTCTCCTACCTTTTACCCCTTCCCACCCTCCCCCTCCCCCTCCCCACCTTCCCTCTGTCGGTTCTCGTGGTCAAGTTGCAAGTTGCAGTATATCACGTCGAGTAAGTAATTACCGACATGGCTAGATTATATATATAAAGAGATTTTTAAAAATAGGAAGCTTTCAATTTATTTTGATTCATAAATAATGGGAGGAGTGATAAATTATATAACAGTTGGATAATATATATGTGGATATATATATATATATATATATATATATATATATATATATTATACATATATATATATATATATATATATATATATATATATATATATATATATACATATATACACACACATATATATATATATATATATATATATATATATATATATATATATAGATGCATATATATATATATATATATATATATATATATATATATATATATATATATATATATGTATATATATATACATATATATATATATATATATATATATATATATATATATATATATATATATATATATATATATATATATATACATATATATATATATATATATATATATATATATATATATATGTATATATATACATATATATATATATATATATATATATATATATATATATATATATATATATATATATATATATATAGAGAGAGAGGAGAGAGAGAGAGAGAGAGAGAGAGAGAGAGAGAGAGAGAGAGAGAGAGAGAGAGAGAGAAAGAAAGAGAGAGAGAGAGAGAGACATATTTCATTTTGAAAAGTTTAGTCATAGGCATAGAGAAACACATAAAAATACAAATGCCCCGCAAAACGATAAGAAAAATTATACTAATAACAATAATGAGGATAATTACTGAACCTGAAGGAAAGCATTTTCAGGAAGAATTTTTAGCAGACAATGAAGACGAAGAAGAAAATACTCGCGTGTGTATAGAAGGCACAGACACACACATGTTCCTGCTTAACTTTTTGTGTATCTACGAGTCCATCCTATTGTTCTTTCTCTTGATTAGCTAATCTTTCCTGTCGACTGAACATGCCTTCTTCACTCCCCCTAAGATTGTCATGTTCACCGAGACAAAAGCATCAGCGTTCGCGTAAATAAAACCGAGGATTCACTTGCCTTCATCACGCATGGCGGGCGGAGGGATATGCTCTTCCGCTGTGGTTTGTGTTATTGAAACAACCGCTAAAGGGAACAATGTAGATCCCTCAAGACAAAGACGACTGGTTGGCAGCATGGCCTCCAAAGGGGGTAGGATAATGACCATTCGCGAGCATAGAGCAGATAGAGCCGAAAAGGAAACACCGCTCTATAACCCTGAAATAGGCGAAACCTTGGCTCGTGCGGCGCGCTTTTGTCCGCGAGTTCAAAACATATTTTTTGAGGGTTGGTGGTGTTTTGTTTTCGATTCCTTTATTATTTTCTATTTAAGGTGTTTGTTCATGTTTTTTTTCTCTTCTTCTTCTTCTTTTCTTCAGCGATTCCTCGAGGTGATAAAACTAGACAGCTCTCAACAGTTTTGTCAATGGCGGCGAAAGAGAGATCGCGCCTTGCCTTGTTGAAAGCCGAAGAAAGAGGCGTAGAAATTCTATCTTATTATTTTTGCTTTTTATTTTGCTTTTCCTCTCGCCTGTTTTGTTCCATTCTCCTTCATACTCTTATTATTATCACTGTTATGATTATTTTTCCCCCCATTTTCTGTCTTTCGAAAATTCTTTCCATCCCCTTCTCTTCTCCTCTTATTACGCCTACCTATCCATCTATCGCCTCCATCCTCTCTTCACTCTTCGGCGCTCCTCCCTTTATGCCCGCCCCCCTCTTACCCCATCCCCTCCCCTCCTCTAGCGAATATCCTCATCAGCTTTGCATGGGATCAACAAAGTTGTTGCAATTATTAGCAACAAGGTGTGACCCTCCTCCTCCCTCCCGAGCTGGGTCAGATGGGGTCAGAGATCACCTGATTGAAAGTGAAGATGCGGACGACCGGCCTGGTTTTTGTTTGTTGACCTTGTTTAACATCTTTGGTTGAAGTATTTGTTTTTATTCATCAAACTGCGTGTTAATCCTGTTATCACTTTCATTACTATTTTTTTTATTTGTTCTACCGCTGCCGTTTTAATCATAATAACGGTAATAATACTGGGATTTGTGTCATTATTATCTCAAATTGCAACATAATCCTGAATAATATTTTACATGTTTTTTTTTAGCAAGTACATGTATTTAGAAACACACACAAAAAAATCTGAATCACACGAAGCTATTAGGATAATGTCTGCGTTATATCTTAATCTAATCAAAAACCTCGGATTAATCAGCCATTTTTCTAAATCACGGATTTCCGGATATTTTGGAAAATATCCCGGAAAAAAGGGAGGGGAGAGGGGGTCAAAATAGTACACCCCCTTCAAAAGAAAGTTAAAAAGAGTTACTTCACAGGACAATTACCACAAGCCATCACCGCAATAAACATTAATGTTTCTCGTTAAAAAAGAGATTATATCTACCTGTGTTTATTCACAATGACACAACAGTGACTATCCTTTTAATCTATCCCACTGATTTCCTTTAATCTGAGAACCTACCATGATAAATTGTGCGTAAGCTTCCCGATTCAGCGTTGATTCGAGTCCCCCTGGCGATTCTGAATGACCGATGTAGGCTTAGAGGAGAGGAAAAATAGAAAGAAAAAGGAAACACAGATGCACACACACATACACATACACACACACACACACACGCGCGCGCGCGCGCGCGCGCGGGCGTGTACATATATATGTATATATATATACATATATATACATATATATATATACATATATACATGCATATATATATATATATATATATATATATATATATATATATATATGTATATGTATCTTTAAAGATAAAGAGAGTTATGTATATGCATATATTTGTGTATATATACATATATATATATATATATATATATATATATATATATATATATATATATATATATACATATACATACATATATATATATATATATATATATATATATATATATATATATATATATATATATATATCCACACATTATCTACCTAGCTCTTTTCAAACACACCCAACTTTTTGTCGTCCGAAGGAAACTAGTTGACTCTCCGGACTTTTTCCTTGGTGTCAGGCAGGTCGCGGTCCAGCCGAAGTCCTTGGGCTTAGAGGCCACGTGGGCAGCGAGAAGCCTTCGCCTTTGACGACCGAATCTTCGGTGTCATCGGGGGCAAGTCTTAACGAGAACCCAACCAACACAGGAGACGCGAGGATAACAAACACACAAAAAAAAAGAATGAAAAAAACGGGCTAATAGGAAGGAAACCAAAATATTGACCGGAGAATTTTCCTCCATTAGTCATGAGAAAGGTGGGAGGAAAGGATGCAATGAGTTGCCGGGTTAAGGTCTCTTCTGTGCAAGAAATCGTGTTGCAGAGAGAAAATGTAAATGGAAGGATAAATGAGTTAAACAAGCAGTCGCTTAGACAACGAGCTGTCCCTTCTATCTCGAGAAGAAGAGAAAAAGAAAAAAAAGAAGAGAAGAAGGTCGAGAAGACGGCGTCCTCCGAGGAAAGGATTCCCAACTGAAGTGAAATTGGGCGTCTGGCGGTCCTCTGAAGCCTCAAATTTCTTTCAAAGATACTATGGTTCCCAATAAACAAGAAGTAACTAGGACTAAGGAGATTCGTGTTGACACTACCATCTACCATCACTGCTACCATCATCAACGCTGATGATGGTAGCAGTGTGTGACAACAGTAGATAAGAAACAGGACTAATAAGAAACAGCAATAGTTCGAAGACGACCATATTTTCATCCGTCGAATTCTGTCGAGACGCAACGCCAAGGTTCACAGACCTGCTGCTTGACGACTCGACCGCCGCCGATCCGTCTGCATCGATGTGCGTACGTACACCGTGTATACACCCGTGTACGCCCTTGCTTGCGTGTGTACTTATGTGTATACCGTGTGAGGAGGAACTGATGGCCATCATGAATAATGCACAACCATTAATTTTAATGAGCTAATGGTGATCCATCGGTATATACACGGAGTATGCAAATTCGCCCACATTACACTCGGGTACTTGTGCTTCCTTAGTGTCGAAGTATGCAAGGGACGCCGCCGTTAAACTCTTTTGATCTGTCGGAAAAAGAGCCGATTCTCTCATATCTTTAAAAAGCCTAATATATGCTTTATTTTATACTTGTTTTGTTTATACTGTATTAGCATCTACATGATGTTGGGATCGATAGCGGATGCCTGAAGGTTTTTTTTTTTATATGTTGGAGGTCTTTTGGTTACGATGTAGTTTGGACGTACTTGCGGGGTTTGGCTTCGTGTACCCTTAGGTAAAGGAGTTGAAACGGAGTGTAAATGTACATAAACAAAGGGTGTGAATGAAGGATGATAGGACAGAGTAGATATAAACACAACTGATTAAACAAACGATAGGGAAAGAACACGGACAAAGTTAACAGAAAGAAGAGATAACGGATGAAATTAACAATAGTTAACAAAAGGAAAAAAACAACAACAAACGTTCACCCATCCCACACACACACAACACACACACGCACACACACACAACACACACACACACACACACACACACACACACACACACACACACACACACACCCAGCGCCAAAGCAGCCCTCCCTCCCCGGGCGACAGGCAAAGTCTCCCGCCGAGCCTAAATGCCGCTGACAAATTACTATGCAAATTCAACACGGAACAAATTGATCAAGACAGAGATCAAAACGGGATCGGGGCGAGCAAAGGGACGGAAAAAAGGGTCGGGGGTTAGGGGTTAGTGGATAGGGAGGGGGGGGATGCATGGGGTGGGTGGGAGGAAGGGAGGGGGGGAAGGGGTTAGATGGAAAGGGGTAGGGACTTAGGGAAGGGTGGGGGTCAGGGGTTAGGGGGAGGGATAGGTTAGAGGGTGGGGGTAGGGACCAGGGGAAAGGGGGGGTTTAGTGAAAGGGGGGCAGGTCTAGGGGAGGGTGGAGGGTTCATCGTGCATGACCTTCCTGACCTTACTTCACTTGTTTTTTGACCCGAAGTCCCTCAATATTTACCCCGCTAAGTATGCGCTCATCCATATATCACTGTCTGTACATGTGTGCACACGTGTTTGCAAACTGCGCGTGTGTGTTTATGTGCGTGTGTGTGAGTGTGTGTGTGTGTGTGCGTGCGCGTGCGTGTATGTGTGTGCGCGCGCACGTTTAAAAGAATACTTACATTTCTTAAGTACATGTATGTGAAGTGAGATGGAAGATGTAAAAATGTACATTCTTTACATGTCAAGATCTTTGCTAGATCAAGAAGCACGATCTATTACCATCCCATGGAAGCAAAAAAGAAAAGAAAAATCTCTATATAAAACATCTTCGAAAAAATAGCCTGAGAAATATAGCAACCAAAGACAAATTTATCATTCTGACAATATTGTGAATCAGCTTGTGTGTCCATCTTGCCAATCGTAAACAGAAATTGTCATATAAAAGTGATTGGAGTTATTGTGGTCCAAATTGCCCTATAAAATTAGGATCATAATACACGCCATCAGATATCAGCCGCTGAATAAGTGTGTAGATGTGGAGCGCATATGCTGTATACACACGCATGCACATAGACACACACACTTACGTACTGTGTGAAAAATGGAATGATACTTCTTACAATAAAAGGGTAAACATAAAAACTACGAGACTCCACCTGACGTGTATATATATATCCACACATTATCTACCTAGCTCTTTTCAAACACACCCAACTTTTTGTCGTCCGAAGGAAACTAGTTGACTCTCCGGACTTTTTCCTTGGTGTCAGGCAGGTCGCGGTCCAGCCGAAGTCCTTGGGCTTCGAGGCCACGTGGGCAGCGAGAAGCCTTCGCCTTTGACGACCGAATCTTCGGTGTCATCGGGGGCAAGTCTTAACGAGAACCCAACCAACACAGGAGACGCGAGGATAACAAACACACACAAAAAAAAGAATGAAAAAACGGGCTAATAGGAAGGAAACCAAAATATCGACCGGAGAATTTTCCTCCATTAGTCATGGGAAAGGTGGGAGGAAAGGATGCAACGAGTTGCCGGGTTAAGGTCTCTTCTGTGCAAGAAATCGTGTTGCAGAGAGAAAATGTAAATGGAAGGATAAATGAGTTAAACAAGCAGTCGCTTAGACAACGAGCTGTCCCTTCTATCTCGAGAAGAAGAAAAAAAAAGAAGAGAAGAAGGTCGAGAAGACGGCGTCCTCCGAAGAAAGGATTCCCAACTGAAGTGAAATTGGGCGTCTGGCGGTCCTCTGAAGCCTCTAATTTCTTTCAAAGATACTATGGTTCCAAATAAACAAAAATGTACTAGGACTAAGGAGGTCGTGTTGACACTACCATCTACCATTACTGCTACCATCATCAACGCTGATGATGGTAGCAGTGATGATAGTAATGACAAAAGCAGATAAAAAACATGATTAGCAATAGTTCGAAGACGACCATATTTTCATCCGTCGAATTCTGCCGAGACGCAACGCCAAGGTTCACAGACCTGCTGCTTGACGACTCGACCGCCGCCGATCCGTCTGCATCGATGTGCGTACGTACACCGTGTATACACCCGTGTACGCCCTTGCTTGCGTGTGTACTTATGTGTATACCGTGTGAGGAGGAACTGATGGCCATCATGAATAATGCACAACCATTAATTTTAATGAGCTAATGGTGATCCATCGGTATATACACGGAGTATGCAAATTCGCCCACATTACACTCGGGTACTTGTGCTTCCTTAGTGTCGAAGTATGCAAGGGACGCCGCCGTTAAACTCTTTTGATCTGTCGGGAAAAGAGCCGATTCTCTCATATCTTTAAAAAGCCTAATATATGCTTTATTTTATACTTGTTTTGTTTATACTGTATTAGCATCTACATGATGTTGGGATCGATAGCGGATGCCTGAAGGTTTTTTTTTTTATATGTTGGAGGTCTTTTGGTTACGATGCAGTTTGGACGTACTTGCGGGGTTTGGCTTCGTGTACCCTTAGGTAAAGGAGTTGAAACGGAGTGTAAATGTACATAAACAAAGGGTGTGAATGAAGGATGATAGGACAGAGTAGATATAAACAAAACTGATTAAACAAACGATAGGGAAAGAACACGGACAAAGTTAACAGAGAGAAGAGATAACGGATGAAATTAACAATAGTTAACAAAAGGAAATAAAAAGAACAACAAACGTTCACCCATCCCACACACACACAAAACACACACAATACAGACACAACACACACACACACACACACACACACACACACACACACACACACACACACCCAGCGCCAGCAGCCTCCCCAAGTGACAGGCAAAGTCTCCCGCCGAGCCTAAATGCCGCTGACAAATTACTATGCAAATTCAACACGGAACAAATTGATCAAGACAGAGATCAAAACGGATCAAAGTGAGCAAAGGGACGGAAAAAAGGGTCGAAGTTAGGGGGTTAGTGGATAGGGGGGATGCATGGGGTGGGTGGGAGGAAGGGAGGGAGGGGGGAAGGGGGTTGATGGAAAGGGGGTAGGGACTTAGGAAAGGATGGGGGTCAGGGGTTAGGGGGAGGGATAGGGAGGAGGGTGGGGGTAGGGACCAGGGGAAAGGG
>BOPN01004085.1:5000-7500 GCA_017312705.2 Penaeus japonicus | reverse complement strand
TCTCCTTCTCCCTCATTCTCTGTTTCTCTTTCTTACTATCTCTCTCTCATTATTTCTCTCTCTCTTTCTCTCCCCTTCTCTCGGCCTCTCATTCTCCCCCTACCTCCCCTTCCCCTCACTCTTACTCCCCCCTCCCTCCCACCTCCTTCCTCCCCCTCCCTCCCTCTTTATCCTCTTCATCCCTTCCCCCCTCCCCATTCCCCCTTCCCCCTCCCTCCACCCTCTCCCACCCCCTTCTTTCCTCTAGGCTGGGGGCGTGACACGCATGGTAAACAAATGAATTAAATGGATTTTTTTTTTCATAGTCGAGCTTCGTTTATGAATGGTGAAGTGTGATGGATGATGCATGACGAATGGGATCACTGGTATGGTTTATGGTGAAAGTTGCGATGGTGACAGAAGTAGCGGGATGGAGTTAGAACGAATAATCACGGTATATTAAGATAAATTTTAAAACTACTTCTGTTGTCATACACATATACACACTGGCACACACACACACACACGCATACACCCAACCACACACACACAGATATGCATACCACACACACAAACAACCCCCCACACACACGCACACACACACACACACCAACACACATAAACACACACACACACAAACACACATACACACACACAAACACACAAACACACACACAAACACACAAACACACACAAACACACAAACACACACAAACACACACACACAAACACACACACATCTCCCCTCCCGCATAAGAACATTACCTATCACAATAACACACAACGACCGTACATCTCTTCACAAGTGGTTTCCAAGTCACAATCCCCGGTCACAATCTTTTCCGTCTTCGGTTTAGTCTCTCATTCTTAGGCTGATATTCAAATGAGATCCAAGATATACAACGTCTTGACGCCTTTTTGCCAAAATTCGATTGTACAAATATTTGCAAAAAAAAAAAAAAAAAAAAAAAAAAGCTGGTCATCCATGCGTGAACGTAGCAGTCAAGAAAATCGAAAGATAAAAAGCATAACTTTAGTATATTTTTTTCTCTTTCTTTTTTCTGCGAATAAATACACGGCACTGGCTTAGAGGAATAGCATAGAATTGCCTGCTTTTTCGAGAGAGAGAGAGAGAGAGAGAGAGAGAGAGAGAGAGAGAGAGAGAGAGAGAGAGAGAGAGAGAGAGAGAAGGAGAGAGAGAGAGATACACAGACAGATAGCTATATAATATATATATATATATATATATATATATATATAGATAGATAGATAGATAGATAGATAGATAGATAGATAGATAGGCAGATAGATAGAGAGAGAGAGAGTGAGTGAGTTTGTTGCTGTTTATGAGTTGGTTTCCTCGCTTGTGAGTGTTTTGTTCGATAAGAAGATCAAGAACATCATATCCAATAGCTGTATCTGTATGTACATCTATACACGTATGTGTATACAAATTCGTTTATAAATATATGCATATGTATACGTATATGTGTATGTACAGGTATGTTTAGATATACATATATCTATCTATATGTATATATATATATATATATATATATATATATATATATATGTATATATATATGTATATATATATGTATATATATGTATATATATATGTATATATATATATATATATATATATATGTATATATATATATGTGTGTGTGTGTGTGTGTGTGTGTGTGTGTGTGTGTGTGTGTGTGTGTGTGTGTGTGTGTGTGTGTGTGTGTGTGTATGTATGTATATGACGCGCTGCCGACAAAAGTGTCGGGCTCAGCACTGCAAGGATGCGAGATATCAAATCTTAAGGATAAGTGGATATGGAGTGACGCGTGTCATGTGGACGCACAGAAAACAGGAATCCTGCTCCGTCTATGGCCTTGCGTCGCTTATATGTGAGTGTGTTTGCGTGCGCTCGTCGCTATTGCACCCGACACGATCTATTCACACACACACACACACACACACACATATATATATATATATATACATGTGCTATGCACAGAACCAGATGAATTGATAGATATCTCTACACAAATAAACAAACAATAAAACAGATAAAATCAGCAAACCCTTAGGACGAACAACCCCTTCTTCCTTTACACACGCACACACGCACACACGCACGCAAGCAGGCCCAGTGGTGGCCTCCCCAGTTTCTGTCACACCTGGCTGCTTGCCTTGATTATAAGCCGAGGCAGTCACTTAGCTCGGTAACTGGGGCGCTCAACGACCACAAACGACAGTGCTCATCTTGCAACAAACGAGCAGGTAGACTTGTATTAAGTCGTAACTGTTTTTTTTCTAAGATTTTTTTGTCGTCTGGTTTTGTTTCGTTTTCTTTCGTCTCTCTGTCTTCTTCTTCTTCTTCTATCACTATCTCTCTTCATATATTTTTTCTCCTCTCCCTTTTTCATCTCTCTTCCCCCTTTCCCTCTATTTCCTATCTCCTTTCCTCTCTTCTACGTCCCTTCTTCCCTCCCTTCATTCCTCCCTTCCTCTCTATCTCTCTCCATCC
>BOPN01004084.1:82500-136179 GCA_017312705.2 Penaeus japonicus | reverse complement strand
GTGGGAGGGAGGTTTTCAGCTTTTTAAGATCAGGAGGTATGGAGAGAGAAGTGTTTGGTCTTATATTAAAGCTTTTATGACTAAGTTTATTCCTGATCAAAGTCATGAAACTTACATGTGATGTGTAAATGTGTGTTATATCCTTGTTTTTCCACGATTCAATTTAAAAGAAGTGAGAGATCGAGTAAGAGCGTTGATGCTTAAGTAACCGATTTTGGAATTGGCATGGCGTGGTATGTTGAAAGTCGTCAAGGGTTCATTTAGTATGATATTAGTGTTCTGTCCTTCAGTACAGTTTTAAGGATATTTTCTTTGTTGAAAGATTTTAAATTACCTGTGAGTTTATACATTTTCTTAAATCAGTTTTGCATGTAGATTTTTACCCCCCTCCCTTTCATATTTTCATTGGGTTTTATATTTTTGCATATGATAAAATGATAGGATTTGGAAATTAATGTCCCCCACCAAAGAGTTTGTTTTTTGCATTTAAATGAGGCAGTGAATAGAAGGTAAAGTCGTAAATTTACACGGAGGGGTGACAGCTGCCAAGTTCTGAATAAAGTGTTTTTCGGGAGGCTAAGATACCCTTGTGATAGATAAAAGGGGGGAAGGGGGTGGCAGTAGAGTCTAGTATAGATGTCTTGATTAGAAGTGATCACATGCCAGGGAAGCCTGGGAGATGTTGCTAGAGCATTTGTGCATGGCCTGTTTGCAAAGGAAGAATGTGTCTCGGTGGTTCTAGATATAATGGGCTCCTTGGGGACAACTGTAGGTCAAGCCACTCTGCATCGACTCTTATTTAATGGGCTAAGTGTTCTTGTTTTGATTTTGTAGTGTTGCATCAACTGGTGTAAGACAAGTTTCATTCATTCGGTGATTCAAGAACTGCTCTTAAATCTCATAGAAGCGTTTATATTTCAACAGGGTGCAAAATCATTGAATAACATGCTCTCTTACAGCATCTCGCTATTGTAATTTATGTAAAGTAGCATATGAATCAAAGAAAAATGATGTAGTACTGCATCACTTGCCTCGATGTTGGTCTCTTTAAATCTTGCTTTTGGCCACATGATAATTTGTTTCCCCAGGTGGGTAATAGCATGCAACATAAATTATTAATGGGGTATAGCAGAGCATTGGTATGAATTCTGAGTCCCTGAGGAAAGTGAAGGTTGTCATTGGTACACGAGGTGTTTTCATTAACGTGCTGTGAAGTTGCGGGTGTAATTCTGGCATATGTGTGGTATTTGTGCTGGCAGATAGAGTGGATGATGTCTTGTTTTGCAGTTATTGCTTGCCTCTTCTTAGAGGTGCTTTTCTTTATCTGTCCTTCCTTCGCCCATGGCACGGTCTTTCTGCTTGTTGGTAGATGCACATCTTTGCAATGTTTAGACGGTTGAATTAAATAGTTGTTATGAGTGTCGTCCTCTATGACTTGCAAATGCAGTGAGGTAATTCAGTTGTTGTATTCTGTCTTCTAAGGTGGTTGCTTATTTTTGCTGCCAATACTTTGTTGGGATCCGACCGTTCTGTGTCACTTTGGGAACTTTTTCCCTTTGTAATTCCCTCCATGAAGGTGGGACTTGGATGAATTAACTTTTGCCATTAACTAAATTGTGAATTGATGGTCTTGATGATTACTTATGTAAGAGACACCATGTGCAGAGTTCCTGTTGTTAACATGTTACTATTCCCTCTGAAGTTGAGCGTTTGTCGACAGGTTTGCATACTGATTGATTCACTTGTGCAGGAAAATCGTTTGTGGGATTTCTTAGTAATTCAGAACGTATTGCAGGCCATGGAATGTTGTCATGTAGTACTAGTAATGTGTTCTTCCTCTTGTAAGAGAATAACATTTAGAACTCCAGTTTATCTCTCTCTCTCTCTACTTGCTTTTCTTTGTATCATCCCCCTCCACTGTACGTGAATAAATAGCTGAAACGTCACTTTAACAGATTACATATATGGTTAAAGAGGTCAAAGTGTCATATAATCTGTACAGTTGGAGGTATTCACTGCAGCATTATGTTTCACTTTTGCAGGGCCTGAAGTGGGTGGGAACGGAAGTAGACACATTCTAAAAGAAAATCACACACACCTGTACTTGTTATCACGTATTGAAATGAGAGAACCCATTAAATGTTTTATCCCCTGTTCGTAGTCAGGCACAATTCTTTTTCTATGTAAACAATAGACAAGGAAAGCTAGTGGAGCGATCTAATGCCATTCATTCTTGGCGGATCACATGAAAAGTTGACTGCTTTTTAACCAGAGTAGTTGATTTATGTCTTTAAAAAGTGCTCTATTTTTTGCGTGGGGTTTGGCAATATTGGAAAAGTTACCAATTTTTTTTTTTTCTCTCTCTCTTTCATATCTTATCTCATTCTCTCTCTTTTTCCCACTTCCCATTCTTTATTCTCTCCTCCGCCCAATCTTATCTCTTCTTTCTTATTTTTTGGTCTCTGCTCCTTCGTGCTATTCTATATCTCTATCTTATCTCCTCCTCCTCCCCGCCCCCGTGTTTCCCGGTAGCGTTTTCGTGTTTCAAGTGTCATCAAATACTGCGTGATGCAAGTGTGGCCTCACCCTAGCGCGCCGGGCCACGTGGAGCAGGCAGCGGGGAGAGACCGGCTGATGGGAGGGGGGAGGGAGGGGGACCACGAAGGGATGTCGTCATCGTCGTCGTCGTCTGCTGGTACGGGCCGCGTTTCGTTTGTTTTTGTTTTTGTTTTTAGTTGGGGTGCGGAGGGGGCGTATGTGTGGTTGTGGGATTATTGTATTGGATTAATGGCTTTATTTATTTATATTTATTTTAGTGTGATTATCTGGTGGTGATAGGGGTGTGCTATTGTTTTTTTTTTCTCTTATTTTATTGGTCACGTTTTTGTTTGAATTTATATCCTTTTCCATTTGTAAGGTTGTCGATAGGGAGATAGGTTGGTGGAAGAGGGCGTCGTTTAGAGGGATGGGGAGTTAGTAGAGAAATGGGCGGGGTGGGTGGAGGGGGGATAGAAGAACCGTAAGTACCAAAGCATGTTTGAATTTTTTTAAGGTTGACGGACCCCACTCTATTTTACTTGTTCAATTTTTTTTCATGTATACGCCTGTGTGTGTGTGTGTGAGTGAATGAGTGAGGGGGGGGGGGGGTTCTAAGTGGAATTCGTATGTAAGATCGTGTGCTTGATTTTCTTCGTGATTCTACGCACTACCTCGAGTGTGTTTGTTGGCTACGCTCCGAGGGGGATATAGGAAGGTGTAGTGGAAGGAGAGGGGAGGGGGGGGTCTGAGGGTTGCGTCGTCCGTGGCTTTTATACTTATTCTCTCAAGTCACTAATCTACGCTTCCGACCGTGAACATGGCGATTAACCTCCGTTGGGTGCCGTTGGGATGACTCCCCTCTCCCTCCTCCCCTCCTCCCCTCCTCCCCTCCCCCTCCCCCTCGCGGACGGACACAGGTTGCTGTGCCCTTAAGTGCGGAGGGAGGTATTCAAGGACCCCGGTTCTTCGTTATCAGGAATCTTAGCGTCCCAGCTGGTAGGATGAGAGGGACGTGAGGTGGGCGCGCGCGTGTGGAGGGACCCCGACCCCCTTCACCGTCGGCTGTGGTGACGGACGGACGGAGAGAGGGAGGGTGGGGGAGGGGCGGTAGGGTGGGGTAAGGGTTACACGGCGACCTTGAACTTGGCGCTAGAGGAAGGAGGGAGGGGGGTTGTAGGGGATAGGGTGGGAATTCGTGAGTGTATAGGCTGTGTTAACGAGAATGGGCGTCTCTAGTGTTAAGTAGGTTCTCGCGGTACGGTTGTATGCGTCTTTGTTGCAATTGAAATGAGCATGGTATTCGTCGACGTTGAGTTTCTCTCTCTATTATTTCAAACACACACACGCCGGCTATTTTGTCTTCAAATATACATTTTGCGGAACTATTGCTATGATGTAGTGTCACTCGTTTCAGTTATTGTGAAGGTTACTTAACTTCTTTTTTGCGTTTTCTTTGTATACATTTTTACACATCTCGCTTTGTTGTTTAATCTTGGCTAGCTTTACATGTCTTGCCAAGCCTGTTGACTGACTGACAGGAGGAGGAGAGGGTAGGTCGGGAAGGCAGACACGGACGCGATACCAAATCCTGATAGGTGGTTAGGATAGACCTGCCTGACCCATCCCATCCCACCCTCCTCTCTCCTCCATCTCTATTTCTCTTCTCTTTTGCATGACTCCCCGTCCTTGCACGTCACGCTATTTCGTCTTTACTAGGTATCGGCAAGGGTGGCGGGGGAGTGCTAGGCGGAAGTTGAAGTGTGTGTGTGTGTGTGTGTGCTTTAAGGGGCTTCTGGTATTAAATGTTGGTGTTGGATACGGTGTGGTCCTCTCTCTCTCTCTCCCCTTCACTATACACCTCCCTCCCCTCCTCCTTTCAGTTCTGTATGTGCTTCTCAGTTCATGTTGCGAAGATGGAGCTAGGGGGGATCTTTCAGTGTGCGCACGCGTTTCCTGTTTGACTCGACTTGTTCAACGCCAATTCCTCGGAGACTTGGCGAGTCACTGGCGCCGCTGACTCCTACGGGAAGAGGTGTAGAGCAGAGGCCTCCTGTGGATTTCTCACTTAGCACACAGTGGGAAGGATTAGTGCTTGTCTAATTATTTCGTAACATATTTGTATTTATTTTTTATTTGCTTTCCAGAGGGGGCTGGATGTCTCTTTCTCTCTCTCTCTCTCTCTCTCTCTCTCTCTCTCTCTCTCTCTCTCTCTCTCTCTCTCTCTCTCTCTCTCTCTCTCTCTCTCTCTCTCTCTCTCTCTTTATTTAATGACCTCGCCTTCGGCAGGGTGCTTGCATGTAGGCGGGGAGGGTCTTGGGATTTAACCCGCTTTTTCCCGTTTCCACAACCTATTGTTGCATCATGGGCGAGGGTGCATCTCAATTGTGCTACATGTTCATCGGAAGATAATTCTCCCATTGTGATTTTGCATTTCTCACTTTCCTCTCTTTCTGGTCCCCCTATCTCGATCCCCATCCTGTCTCCTCTCTCTCTCTCTCTCTCTCTCTCTCTCTCTCTCTCTCTCTCTCTCTCTCTCTCTCTCTCTCTCTCTCTCTCTCTCTGCAAGTTATCTTCGAAGACTCAGGTGTGTCGCTCTATAAGGCTGAACGCAAAGTAACTCCGCGTCCTCGCGCCGGATTTTGGTTAGTCAGGTCGGTAATATAAACAACATCGAACCGCTGACGTAGTTGCCTGTGTTGTACTTTTACGGGGGGGGAGGGAGGGAGTATAGGTGCATGGGAGGTGTGTAGTGCACCCGAGCACTTGCAAAGAACCTGTTGCTCGGTTTTGAGTCCCTTGGGGTCGTTTACCCACTCTTACTTATATTCTTACCTTCTAGTTAACCACCCCAACATTTAACTCCTCTCGCAGATGGTCTCAGGTTCGCTGAACTCCTTTCTCCCTTTTTATTTTTATTCTCTCTCTACTCTCTCTTCCTCCGTTTTTTCTTTTCTTCGCCTTCGAAGTATCAGCCGGGTTTGCCCCTCGGAGAGTACCCGTTGATATTGCGAAAGTAGCCCGGAAGCGTGGATGGGCGGATGATCAGCGGCATCAGCACCACTTCCTTCCTCGGCACCACGTGGTCTCCTGGGCCACGTGCTCGTCTCCGGGGGAAGGGCGTGGGCGGTTAGGCGTGTGGGCGTTTTTGGAAGAAGTGGTCGGGAGGGGATGGTAGAGTGGGGTTGGGGTTGTGTCAGCTGCCTTGACGATAGTTACTGGGCCACGTGGTCATGGGGGGGGGGGGGGGCGATCATGCGCTATATTCTAACGCCCATCATCGTGACCTTAAGTCTGTGGGCGGCGTGAGGATGCAGAGGTGGTGCCCCTTCCTCCTCCCTCTTCCCAGACCCCTGAAAACGCTCTTCCTCTTCCTCTCTTTACTTTTCTATATTCTCTTATATCTCGCTTCATTTCGCCTTTCTTTTTTCCGTTTTTATCCATCTGATCCTCTTCGTCTTTTTTTGAGTGTTATCACAATTCATTTCGCTCTTTTGTTGTATAATTATCCACTTATGTACATAGTCCCATACTTTCTTCCCTTCCTCCCATTGTTTGCCTCTTTATTTTATTTTATTTCTTATCCCGCCCACCTTTCCAGCCTCGAGATGCCGACAGTAGCTTAGTAACTTTCCCGGGTTAAGGAGCGGTTGTCGCCGCCAAGTCATTGTGGGCGCGAGACGTGTCCATTTAGTATCCGAGCATTGTATTGTTTCCGTGATGAACATTGATGTGTTAATTATAGCATTCGTTACGGTTGTCACGCACTTTTTGCGGCGACCTCTTTGCACCGTTGACCATGTGACCTTCGCCGTGGGGATTTTGTAAGCCTTTGCTTGCTTGCTTGAAGTTATTGTTTTGGGGAATCGATTTTTATGCGCCTCTTCCCGGGTCTTGGTATCCACTTGTGAAGGTCATGCTCGCTCCGTTGACGCACCCTCGTTCCGTTTCAAATGAGAACATGGATAACTTGAGTGCGGGTATCAACACGGGCCGCCCTTCTCTCCTCTGTCCACATTGTCTTGTTGCATCTTGCAAGCAGTCTGTCTCCTGTCCGTGCAGATCAATCATTCCCTGATTTTTATTCCTCTTTCTCGAGGTATCGTGTTGCCTCTTGTTATTCAAGACTTTAGGAGGGACGAGGATTACCCTGGGCGCTTGTGACGGGCGCCGCCTTACCACTGGTGTCTCGTTCGCGCTTCTAACCGTCGGGCTGTTGTCCCAGGGCGGGAGCGTCGGCTAGGATTGCATAGTAGCTCGCCTACATTATACCCTTCTTTCATCCCTAAGAATCTATCTATGCTCTATTGCAGGTCTTTTCTTTCCTATCTTTTTTTTGTTATAGTTGTATAAGTTGATTTGTGTGGCTGGATGCTGTCGGAACTGTATTCTCGAAGAATGCAAGGAATTTGGAGCGGAAGTTAGGGAATAATGTTCATAATTGCGGATAGTAGGAGAATGACGCAAGGAAGCTGTCGACACTTACAAGGACCGTAAGCCTATGCACTAGGACGTTCCGTATCCTTTCTCAAAGCTCTCCAGTGTCCAGCTTGGGGCCTCGAGGAACTTGTTAGTTGTGACACGTGGGCGTCTAAGCGGCAACCTCGAAAGGTTCTAGTGTTTTGGTGATCTGAAGTTGGCTTAAGAAGGATTGGGATCCATTAGCAGGTCTTTCTGTTCGAAATTCATGGGCTGATATTCTAGATCGACGGTTTTTCGTGGTGATATTTAGGAGGCGGACTGCGGTTCACGGAATGTGGTCGTGGACTTGTTTCTTCCGCATTTATGACTCCATCTGTGACCCGGGAGGAGGTGTTGATACACTCTTCGGTGGAGGACTTACGGAGGAGGAGGAGAAAGGAGATTAAAGGTGCGGTATGACTAATACCTGGCTGTCTGGCTCTCACGGTGACAAAGCCAGCGGTTTCTCAAACATTCATGCCGCTCAATGACTTACCACGTGAGAGTGCCTCTGATATTAGGAGGTACTTGGAATACCAAGGATTCGAATTAAGATCCAAGCGCAGATCCCATGAAGAGGGTGAAGTACTATTCAGGGGGAGAGGGAGAGAGAGAGAGAGAGAGAGGTGCCTGAGTATGTGTATACCTCCAATATGGATAGCAGTGAGTAGCGGATGAAATGATGCATTGTTACGGTATCTCAGGAATTCTTTCGAGAGGCAAGCTTGCTGCATGGTATGATGCGAGAGGCTCAGCGCTGAGGGCGAGGTGTCGGTGGGGACGAGAGAGGAGGCGTCGCGTGGGAACAACGTCGGGAGCGTTGAAGCGTGAAGACGTGCTTTGGGAGGTGGAGGATGCTTGCTTGCTTGCTTGCTTGTGGCGCCGCTCCCGTGCTGGCTGCAGTACCCACCAGCTACAGATACTTCCTTCACCCACTGCGTGTGGGACTATGTGGTCGACACACCGCAGACGAAGAGGCGCTGCGTAGCAACACCGACAGACATCTTTTAGGTTTTTCCAAGGGTGATATTGAGGTTTAGGGGAGGAGTAGGGAGGGCAGAGATGGAGTAGTAGCCACTGTCTCGTGGTCCGGTTGTAAACCAGACAGGGTTATGGCTTTATTGCTCTCACTTCTTTAAGAAAAAAGGGGAAGGGGGGGGTCACAAGGACAAATTAATAAAGAGTAATTACAAGATATATGAAGGAGGAGAAAATTAATGCTGTCTAGCGGGAAGGTTAATCGGGATGTAAGGACGGAAGAGTTCGTGGAGGAGGCGTGGTGGACGCCGCGGAGTTGCTGTGGGAAAGTTGCGATGCGCGGCCCGTGGCAAAGAGCAGTGTGGATTAATTATTGTGTTATGGCGGTTTAACGCGGTTTGTTATGCCATGAACGGTATGGAAATGACGGTCCAATTGAGTTTGTGTTCGTCAGGCAAGGTGGTGATACTTAGTCTAGCGGATGTGTATGTAGGCCTTTATAATGGGGCTTCTTACATAGTCTTCACGTGAAATACAGGAACATAAAACCTTGAGCGGTTTGATAAAAATGGCGCAGTTCTACTTCACTCCACTACATGGTAAAAGTCGAAGAAGGTGAAAATACCTAAACCCTGTATAAAAAAATAAAAAAAAAGTTCTGCTTGATATTAGGACATTATTACCCTGGAGTTTACAAGCACATTCTGATCTTAGTACAAACTGGATGTAAAACTGGTCTTCTGCCGATATGGGATGCTGGCAGAAGCGGGGTTCGTGCAAAGAGTGCAAATGCCGAGTGCCGTGCTTCTGCGGAGGAAAGGGAGTCAGGCCAAGGAAACGAACATCGTGTCCTGATGGACTTGTGTCATGGGACTGAACGTTTTCTTCGTTCGTTCCTCTCCCTTTTCGTTTTTAGGTCTCATATTACACTCTGCCTCTTCCATCAATATCTCCTCTTGGGTGTAAAGATGACATATCAAATGCCGACGTTGATGGGCGAGGTGTCTCAGAGGCTCACAGTACTATTGTACAAGAATACTTTTACGACTTATATCTTCATTCTCTTTCTTTACTGATTATGATTGTTGACATAGACGGCGAACCAAACCTTCTCATCTCCACTTCTTCTTTTCCCTTCTTGTGTGTTCAACTATATATTTATTTATTCATTTATTACACACAGTCACACACATACACCATAGATAGATAAATAGATAGAAATATATACATATATATATACATACATATATACACACATATATATATATATATATATATATACATATATATACATACATATACATACACACACACACACACACACACACACACACACACACACATATATATATAATATATATATGTGTGTGTGTGTATATACACCCACACACACACACACACACACACACACACACACACACACACACACATATATATATATATATATATATATATATATATATATATATATATACATACATACATACATATACATTTATACATATATATATATATATATATTAGTTTCCCTTGAACTCGAATGGCAAGCCAAGAACAAGACTACGACGGTCTATATTCAGCCAAGTTCTCGGGTGGTTTATGAAAGTTAATGGTAGGTGTGTTGGAGCGGGCGTGCTGGTGGTGGCGTTAGCGGTGGTGGTGTGGTAGGGGATAAGGGAGGTGCGAGGGGGGAGAGGGGAGGGGGGAGGG
The DNA here is from genome assembly GCA_017312705.2 of Penaeus japonicus. Lineage (NCBI taxonomy): Eukaryota > Metazoa > Arthropoda > Malacostraca > Decapoda > Penaeidae > Penaeus > Penaeus japonicus. The sequence goes on along the minus strand of BOPN01004084.1, from coordinate 126,495 downwards.
GAGGCTGTGGTGGCGGTGAACAACAGGTGGTTGGCAGAAGAGTTCCCGCTCCCTGGTCTGTTGTAAAGAGCGCTTCGCCACCGCCATCCGCCGCCGCCGCCGCCGTCGTTGCCACCACCGTTGTTGTGTCCTGTTGGCTGACGGGCTTGGGGAGAGTCCTGAACTAAGGAAGGCAAGTCCTGAAGGATCACTGGAATCCTAAGATGTATATGGACTGTTTCGTCTGCATGCCTACACAAATACATACATACATATATACATCTTGTACATTTATTGAGAATTGTTGCTTGTCACTCCTTTGGTTGGGTCGATGACTGGGGGGAAAGACATCCCGTTTTGATACGTCTCGTATTTGTGTATATCTCCCGGCGGATGACATTTGAAATATCCTCTTGGTGTGTTTTTTTTATTATTATTTATTTATTTTTTTCCGTCTCTTGCTCACAAGTATTTTTATTTGTGGCGGTCAAGCAAGACGACTTTTTAAGACGTTCCGGGAAACGCTCATTGCATGTGATGAAATTGACGTATCCTGGCAAATGGCCGCGACCACCTGTGTAAACGAGACGGGCCCGCTTTAAGCATGGCCCTTTCCTGGTCCAGTTCCGCTTCCTCTCCAGGACTTGCATAAAGCCTGGATAACCCAAGTAGTATCGACCTTCTTCAGGGACGTTGTGGCTGTGGCTTGGCTTGGTTTGATCTGGGTTGTTTCCTTGTTTGAATGCCTCCTCTTGCTCTAGTGTCCGCCCCTTGTCCACCCACGCGCTGTGCTTGCCTCGCAGCTTTTCCGGTTCTTGTTGACAGCCACGTGGGCGGTTTTGGGTAGGCAAGGAAGAGGACGGGGATGCGGGGGGGAGGGGGGGGGGACGTGGGTCAAGTAAAGAGTGAATTAAATGGGAATATTGAAATGAAGGAAGGGATCACTCTCACGGTTCGTTATCGTGTTGTCTTTGTTTCAACGTGTTTGTTTGTCTATGGTTAATGTTGGCTCGGAGCGGGACGGTTTTGAGGGGTCGATTAGCATGGTGTGATAACTTTGTAATTAATTATATCATGAGCAATAACCCCCCCCCCCCTCCTTTTTTTTCACTCGCACGCACGCGCTAAATCTCTCTCGACCGGGAATGACGTGCATTTTCGGGGGGGAGGTTTACCCGCGTTTGTCGGTGAAATCACAGTATTTCATCTTGTGTGCTTTAATACTTTCAAAAAGTCTTGCCGCTGCTGCCGGGGCTCTTTCATCGTGCTAGTATACCAGTAGCCGCTTGTTTGTCAGGCCGCTTTGCATATCTCCCCATGAGATAAGTTCTAATACGTTCATGCACAGTGACATAAACGCTTATCCAGCATCTCGCGTTGCTGTTCGCGCGCCCGAATTAATCTCAAGGTCCTTTTGACCCCCCCTCCCCCTCCTTACTTCCCCTTCTCCTTCCCCGACCATCAGCCTTGGAAGGAGGAGAGAGAGAGAGAGACGGGGCGTGTGTCGAGTGTCACAGTATGTCACACTTGCACTTGCAGGGTTAAGGATCGGTCTTCCTCGTTGTGCCCCCTCCCCCCAACCCATCTCCTCTCCTTCCCCCCACCCATTCACACCGCCAGCAATTCTCTTCTCATCCGGTTAGATTGATGCGAGGGGGGTAGGGGGGGGGGGCTAGTCACTCGCAAATTGTTCAACCCCCATCCCTTTCCTTCTACCCTCCATCCCTCCTTCCTCTCCTCTCCTCTCCCTGCTGCCATCTTTATAAATTCGGTAAGGGCGGTTTTGCTGTGCAGTTTCCCCGGCGCGTCCACCTTAAAGGTGTCCCGTCGTAAGAAGGCGCATGTTGCTCATTTGTCCCCTTTTTTTTCGTCCTTTTTCTGGCTCGTTATGTCATTGTTTTGAGGGTTTAATAGTGTGTTTATGGCGGCTGTCGTAATACATCCTATCATTTGTTCTTCCCGTAAGCCGATTTATCTCGACTTTTGTTTTATCATTACGAATGTTTTTGTTTTGTAGCACACGGGATTGAATATTAGTGAAGACTGAAGTAATCACACCAAAATGCGGTCCAATTTCGACGTTTGTGTTTGGCGATCCGTTATCAGAATGCACTACAAGCGACTGTTGTTGTTTTTTCCTCTCCCTTTTATTTTTTTACTTTTTTTTATGCAACGCTTTATTTGCGGAGTGTTCGTTTAAATATGCCATTGTTGTAGTGGCGATGTTGTAAGTGGGTTTGGCAAACGTTGACATTTCGGCAAAGTGCCACTTTTCCGAGAGGCCACGTGGCAAGCAGGGCGCGACGGCACAGGTCCGCCCTACCCTCGCGGCCAGTAGCGTGTGGTGCTTGTCCCCGGTTCCCGCCCAGCCCAGCTGACGGTTATGGCTTGGCGGCGCGGATGTGCTGCGATGTACCCAGAACTTCAGCTTTAGATGCATTTTGTCTGTCTGTCTCTACCGCTAATGACCTTAGATGTTGGTGCGGGGGGGAAAAATCTTATTAGTCTATACTATATTAACTTTTTTTTAGGAAATATTGTCCCGTTTGTTTGAGACGTGCGTCCCGCTGTCCTTTCTCCCAATTTCGTTAACTTGATTTCCCACCCAGCGTGGTCGATTAAAGTGATATATTCTCTCTCTGTCTCTCTCTCTCTCTCTCTCTCTCTATCTATCTCATATATATATATATATATATATATATATATATATATATATATATATATATAATCTGTGTATGTGTGTCTCTTGAAGTGAAATAGATATGTCTATGAAAACCGATTTTTTAAGTGTGACGCGAGGGAGGGTTGGTGTGTATTTCAAACGTCCGAGAGATATTACGACGAACGGCAACAGAAGAGGATAAAACCTGGGAAAAGGTGTAGCTGTAGGGTTTGGGGAAGGGGAAGGGGAGGGGAACTGCCACTGCTCCCAATAGAGGAGGAGGAGGAGTAGTAGAAGGAGAAGGAAAGGGGAGGAGAACAGCAGGAAACGACAGCTAAAGGACGAAGACCTTGGGATCACTCACGCTATTCAGCTCGTCGTCAGGGATGCTAAGATGCTTCTGTTCCCGAAAAGGCAAAGCCAAGATGTTTTGTCAGCCCCGAGACCATGTGCATTTGATACGCTTTTTTTCGGCTGTGGTGCTGGTGGCGGCATGTGGGGTGGGGGTGGTGGAGGGGGAGGGGGACTGCGCATGCGTCGTCGGGATCCTTTTCTGCGTTTGTTTTTTTCTTTCACTGATGCATTGATTTAGGTCCGTCCATGCAAGATCTATGATCTGTGTCGGTGGTTTATATATATATATTTTTATTCTTTTCATTTTTGTACCTTTTAGTCTATCTTTGTTTGTGCCCCGAATATTCGGCATCATGATGCAACCAATACTCTCGTCATATTACTATTACTACTTTTCTCACACGACCACAATCTTGAAAGAGGCGGTGCCCATTTCGAAGTCGGAATCTCGTGGGATCGCGTCAATAACCCGTACTTTTGACCCGAGTCCTGTATTGTCTCTCTCTCTACCATTCTGAGCTTTGCCTTTCCCCATCTCTTCTCAACCCTCTCCCCTCCCTCTCCCCTATCCCCTCTCCGCCGTATTGGTGTCGGGTTGAATGGAGACGCTCGTGTTTGAAGTATCCATTATGTAAGGCTTTTTGGTATTGGGCAAGGGAGCCCGACGTAATTTCGTTTCGGATGAAGGTTTAATCATGTGTATGTTTTTAGTCTTTTGTTTTTATCCCGTCGCAGGGAGAGAGAGAGAGAGAGAGAGAGAGAGAGGCTGGTGATCTAAGCTCTTTAAGTGTGTGATGAATCATGGGGAAGAAGAGTGAGAGGGAGGGAGGGAAGGGGGGGGTGCTTGTTGGTAAAAGATGGTGACTGTATGAGAGTGTACTAGGGTGTGTCCCCTCGCGTCCGTCACGCCATGGTGTTGTCTTTCCTCTCTAATAACCTCCCCTCCCCCCGTCCCACCTACCACTATTCCCCTTTTCTCATCCTGTCAACCCTTCCCCTTGCATGGGTCGTCGTAGGGCTTCGTCGACTGACTCGGTTCTTGTTTCTGATTGCAAGCTCCGAGACAGGATCGGTCTAGTACCGAGTTGGCCCTCTTCTTCCTCCTCGTCCTCTGCTATATCCCGCGTCATCTTTACCCATCTACTTGTAATCCTCCTTCCAGCTATTACTCTTTAATGTATTTTCCCCTCACCCCACACCCTCCACGCACCTCTTTAGACCCTCTTAAAGCTAAGCTTCGTCACCTGAATTCTTAAGCTCTCTTAAGCCCCCGTACGGCAGGTTCCCCAGCACATGTCGGCTTCGACGTATATTTAATTATGTAAAACAAGTGCGAAATGTAGGGCGGCGTTGCCAGGAGTGAATGAGGCGACGATGATGCTGGAGGAGATAAGGGGGATTGGGAGTTCAAAGAGCGACTCGAAGGAGGTCCTCCTTGAGCCCTTCTGGCGGGATTTGTGGCTGTGGAGGAGGAGTAGAAAAGAGGGAGGTGTAGGGTATTTAGAAAGTGGTGAGGGTTGTGGTTGGAGAGTATATGTAGGGGGGGGGGCGGAGATGATATGGAAATATGATAATGCTGGAATAGCTGGAAGTGTCACAGCTGTCGGCACTGGTCGGGGAATTGACCTTCATACATTTATTCTACAGGATTATTTTTTTCTTTTTCTTCCTCCTCCTGTATGTACTTCCTTATTACCGCCATCCTTTTAGACGTCAGCATTACATGGGATGTGTAAGCAACTTTAAGGAATTAGGAGATCGTCCGGAAGCTTCCTGTGTGTGACGTCATGTCTTCGCAAATTGTTCGTGTTCTAGGACAGCATGGCACCCAGGGGCACATGATACACGCGTGCGGGTTTAAAGAGTGCCTTATTTTGTCGACACGGCTTGTTCCCTATATTACTCGATTTGTTTGTTTGTTTACAAGAGTCTGTGGTGAGGGTGGCTTTATATGCGAGGAGTGGTCAGTTTGCCGTTAATTTTGTATCCACTGACGCGCTTGATCTACTTGTAGTCTTTGCCATAGTAAATACTCATAGTATAATAATGATGATGATAATAATAATGGTCTCTGTAGCTTGTGTATAATTTCGAATTCATAATATCCTTAAGGTGAAGTTAAATCAACCCTCCCTGTCAACCAGGAGACCCTCAAGAGTTCGTTTTGCTTTAAAAATGTGAATATCCCTTGATTCATTTGAAGGTGTTTGGGTACAGCGTTGTCAGTTGGCAAGTCTCTCTAGCTAGTCCAGATTAAGCTTTCCCTCCACACTTTGAATTGTCAGCAGGATTGCTTCTCGCGTATTTTACCTGCCCGGCGTGTTGACAGCGCGTCACTAGGCCGATCCACCGCAAGGCAAAAGCTTTGATAGCCATGCCCGAGCAACAAACAACCCGCCTCGGTAGTCGGTCTGCGGCGTGTTGTAATTGCGCGAGGTGGAGACCTCAGCGCCGTCCGCGGAATATGAAATCGAGGGGCGGCGATCTGTATTCCGAATGCGCGGCAGGTTGAGTGCCAACATTTTGTCATGCATGTTGTTTTTTTTTGTGTATACATTATTGAGCGTTCGATTAACAAGCTAATCGTTGTTGTCGGAATAGTTGTTCCTGAGGCTCCGTGATTGGCTTGTGTGGGGAGGCAGTGACGGGGGGAGGGGGAGGTCAGAATATTTATTTTCTTTCTTTTCCCACGTGCGTCCCCACCTCCAGTTGTTTTGATGGTAACTTCTCTAAATAGTGAATTCATTTCACTGCAACGTTGTTGCCATCGACCACGTGGTGTTTGTTTACTTAATCCAAAGCCACGTGTTAGACCAGCCCATTTGCGATTTATGCATCTGTGGTGCACGTGCTCTGCATGCCATATACTGGATGATCTGAATGACAAGCTGCTTAGGTGGGGCGATAAACGTTTTAGTGGCGCGGAAAATTCAAGACTACTTCGAGTGGGTAATCGCTGACGTTTGCGAGGAATAGAATTAGGAGGAAGGGTAGAGTCTTGGTGACTCAAGCTAAATGTTGTTCCTTTAGTGTCGTTGGCTTTTTGGCTTCATGTTATTTTGTTTTCCCTTCGGTAATCCCCATCTAGATTTCTCATCAACACCCTCCTCCTCCTCCTCATCCTCATCCTCCTCCTACCCCCTTCACCTCTTGGCGCATCAGGAGACACGACTCTCTCAGACCGGCTGTCTAAACATCGCCATCAGGACTATATCCTTGTGGTGTGCCCTAAGATGTTCACCAAGCATCCAGCAAATGCCCATTGCTCAACGGCAGGCACTGATTTTATATTTTTAAACATGACTATGAGTTCATCATTTTCGGAGTTTTCTGGGTTTGTATTTATATATAGAGGGAGTGAGTACTTTTCGTTTAGTTGGATCTTGTTGATCTTTCCCTCCCTTCATCTCTTGCTCCCTCTTCGTCCTTGTCCTTGCCTCCCCCCCCTTCTCTCTCTCTCTTTTTTTTCTTTCTTTCTCTAAGTCGTTGTTGCTTACCAAGTTGCGGCATTAAAACGTCATCCCTTTACTCCACTACGTATGTTCCCAAACACCCCTACCCCCTCGGATTTTCCTCGTTACAGCAGACGTTGCTTCCTGTTGCATCTCCTGTAGTCAGCCTCGTCTTGTTTATTGGTGAACTCTGACCCTCTCTTGACCTTTCGTTGTGTGTGTGTGTGTGTGTGTATGTGCGCGTTAGCAGGACTTTATCCTCGTATTGTTAGCAATTTTGATTTTTGTTCGTGTGAGCAGTCGGGCTTTGTATATTGCATTTAACAGCGAGTATTGTTTTGTACTGTAGTTGATGGGGATGGGGGGTCAGAGGAGAGAGGGGATCGTGAGTCGGCGAATGTTGTCATGGGTAGTTATGAGTCTTCCTAGCCCTGACCTCCTCCCTCCCTCCCCTCCCCCTCCCCCCTTCGCCTACCCTTCTCTCTCTCTCTCTCTCTCTCTCTCTCTGCTTTCTCTTGGCCCTTTCAATTTTTTGACGCATTGCCATCACCTTCGCGGTTTCCCGTAAGTCATGACTCTCATCACGTGGCTGCTTTCCTTCTTGCGCAGCTTCTAATTGGGTCTGGTCTTTTTCTTCTCTTTTTTTTGGGGGGGGGGGGGAAGGGGGTATTGGTTTCCTTATCTTTTTATGTCTATCCGAGTCTCTAGCTAACACTCTCTCTCTCTATTTATCTAGGTCTATCTAGTCTGATCTATGCTATCGCGTCTGTTTACCCTTAACAGATTATTCATGATTACAAATTGAGAATTTTTGATGGTGGCTATCGTCTCCCTATCTCCTCCACATTTGTCTGTCGGACTATATATATTCGGCTTTTCCTTTCTCTCATTTTTTTTTCTTGCCATCCCTTTGTTAGGTTGTGATTCGTTGAGAGAGATTTTTTTGTATTCTGTTGAAGGGATTATTTTTAAAAAATACTCCGCGGTTAATCCGTGATTCAGAGGGGAGGTTAGAATTCTAGAAGGGGTGTAAAAATGGAGAGAGAGAGAGAAAAAAATAACTCGAGGAAGTAACACCCACTCATCCCACCCCTCCCCCTCCCCCTCCGGTCCCATGTGACCCGCTGTGTGACCCTCATCCAAAGACCCCGGGAACCGCTAAGCTGTGTTCTTTCTTTCTAGCTCTTTCTCACTTCCTACCCCTTCCTTCTTTTTGCTTTTTGCTCCTCCACACTTTTCCCTCTTCTTTATCCATCCTCCCTCCACTTCCCATCTTCCTTACTCTTCCGTCTTGCTCCCCCCCCCCCCCTCCCCACATACACTTTATATTTCATTCTACGTCCCTCTCCACCTCGTCATCTCTCATTCCTCATCTCTCTTCTCCATCCCTTCTCACTTCCTCTGTCCTTCCTCCTCTCGCTCTCATGCTCTATATTTTGACTTTTTCTTTCCTCCATTGTTATTTTTCTGGCCTATCTCCCTTGCCCGTTTTCGTCTTTCCTTTTTTTCCATTGCCCCTTACCCCCTTGCCCCCCACCGTGTCAGCGCTCACATGACGTAAGATCTCTCGACAGACAACTAGTGTTTCATTCGTCTAGACTTGTTTTCTGGTGCCTCGGTGTTGTAGAGGACGTATACGAAGCGTTCATTTAGGGTTCACCCCCCCCCCCTTTCCTCTCCTCTCCCTCCGTTTTTCTCCCCTCCCCCCTCCTCTCCCTCCACCTTTTCCTCCCCTTCCCCCTCCTCTCCCTCCACCTTTTTCTCCCCTTCCCCCTCCTCTCCCTCCATATTTCCTATCCTTTTCTCTGCTCTCCCTCCGTCCTTTTCTTTTCATTCCTTCTTTTCCTAGGCTCATGTGGATGAGGTTTGGGGTCCCTTGCATGCTGCTTGTCTGTCTGCCTGCCTGCCTTCTCTGCCCTGCTTGCGGTGGTGTTTGGATAGAGGGGGGGGGGGTCGGGGGGAAGTAGTTGACGGAGCTAAAAGTTTATAATTGCCAACTTTATTTAAGACTTTAGATACCATGTGATATATCCCTCCCTCCCCTCCCTCCCTTCCACTCTTTTAATAATGGTGGTTTGCCTTGATCTTCGGCCAAGGAACGAAGGTGGGATGGGGGGGTGGGGGGCGACAAATGAAAAAAGCGTTAGATAATGGATGAAATTGGAATTATTGGAAGGGCTAAGAGATGGAGTGGTTTATCACTGTCTAGGCTTTCTTTCTTTCTTTGTTACTAACACACTCGTACAGTTCTGTATTTTTCTCTGTTTTGTCATGGATATTTGCATGGGTATGTGACGGTACTAGTTTTACGGGCGTTAAGGAATCTTGGTTTTGTGGCGACATTAGGCGAGGTAATGCACGTATGAGCACGATTTTTTTCTCTCGCGTTCCCTCATGTCGCCCACATGTGGAATATTACACGTTTGCACCCAATGTCGGGGGTTTGGTTCTCGCCGTTATACCTAGCGGGCCCCTCCTCCTCTTTCAACCCTTCCCCTTCCCCTTCCCCACACATCTCTTGCCGTTGTCTCCCTTCCTACTCCCTTCCCTCCCTTCAACCCCTATGACTGTTGCACATCGCTTTGTTCTCTACGCTGCCTCGGCCCAAGGAGATATTCGTCTGCCGGGCTTGCGAGAGAGAGAGACCGGGACGGCTTCATCCCAAAGTCGACCTTATCGACGGATGCCGTGGTGGGGAGACTCGCTCGCGCCGGGCCTTCCCGCGTTGGTGGGGTGGCGAGAGGAGGACGAGACGCGCCAGTACCTCGAAAAGGGCTCTTATGCCTAGGCGTCGCAAGCAGGGAAATCCCTCTGCGTTGGCCGAGAACCCACCGTTAACCTCGCGTCGGGAGCACGGGAAAGGCGTCCCTCGCTCGGGGAGGCGCAAGGGCGAATCTCGGGTGGCACGAGGGAGGTCTCCGCTTCGCCCCCGGGCCAGTGTGTTTACATTCGGCGTGGAGGACCAGAACGGGTTTGGGCTCTGGCTCGGCTGGAACACGCGAAGGGGGGAAAATTGAGCCAAACTCGTCTCTTGAACACAGCCTCTTAGAGACAGTCCTTTAGCAAGTAGTCGGCCCACGATGACGCAATAGGGGGCAAGTCGTGGAGTGCGCGAGGAGGTTTTTTTTCTCTTTCTCTCTCTGATTGTCTCGTGTTTTGACAGGTCCTTTTGACGGTGAGAAGCGGAGAGGTGGGGGGGGGAGGGGATGGTGAGTCTTGCATGATAGCATGATGACTACCGCCGTGTGGGTCTCGCCGTGGGATGGCCTGGTCGCTTCCACTAGAATCAGACAAAGGCCGTGTCAAAACTCCGTCCTGCAATCTCAAGCGTTTAGCAGTAAAATTGTCATCGGTCCCTTGAAGTGATGTTTTATCTCGGGTGATGACTCATTGTCTCGGATGAACGCGTCTGTCTTTTTTTGTGTGTATTTGCTGATAATCTGATCTTTGTCAGTCAAGGGTGTTTGTTATCATTTTGGTTTTAGAGAAGACGGATTGATATATCTTGTATTAAATAACGATTTACGAAGACACGCTAATTTTGTAGGCGCCCAGTTTACAAACTTCATAGTTCACTTTTACTTATCACGTAAAAGATTATTATGCATTCAGGAAAGTATCTTGGTGGCTAAAAGTTCGCTTGACAAGCTCTCCTGAACGTCAGCGATACCAATACTTTTGAAAACTCGGCGCTTTTTCATTTTCTTATCCTCGGCAGAATGACGCCAAGATGAAATATAACCTCGGTATTTCAGAAACCACGTGCATAGTTTGTTGCATAGATCAGAGCTGTAACCATCTGTTTGTGTGCGTCATACGTTATATATATATATATATATATATATACATACATACATACATACATACATACATACATACATATACACACACACATACATATTCGTATTCTTATTCTTATTCACACGAGGGGGGGATTAATGTGTAAATTTCTCATTCACGTTGCTTTTCATTCGGAAACCTGCGATCCAGATGCATAAAAAAAGAATTTGTGGCAATGTATATATTGTTTATGGCACATAGAGCAGCTTAGAAGTTCGTCTAAAACTATTCCTTAAAGTTATTTTGGATTTCAATGAAATACTAGAAAGAGAGAAAGGTCTCCGGAAGAGAATACAAGACATTCATTTGTATGTATGTGTCGCCTGTTGCAATAATGAAAGACTTGGTAAGGGACGTACTGAACATGATATGGGCTGTACTCTATAACGAGGTCATGGCAGATAAGAGATAAGAAGTACCAATGTGGGGCTGATTGTATCATAGCCGTGATTATGAGCCGAGACTAGTGCCGGGGTCGCGTGATTTTTGAGAAGTGATGCTATTAAAATTGTTGTCAGTGCAATGAGTATGTTATTTTTATTTTTATTTTTATTTTTATTTTTCATCTATTTTCGTGATTTTTGTTGGGGGATGAAAGGGAGACGAGGAGATTATGCTGGGAAGGCTTGCCCGTGATTTGTGTGCCAAGATGCGAGAGCACAGATGCTTGGTGTTGGTCAATAGAGCTATTGCAAAGTGTCAAATTTCAAATTCAAATCAGCTGTAAAACGTTTTCTGATGGTGATATCGCTGTGATGTCTCGCACATGATTTAGGGCTATTATGGCGTGGCTATTAGTTAATGAGGTCATAATGGTATGCGGGCTCACGCCGACTCCAACGCCTTGTCAGTACCGTGTGTCTGCACCTGAATAATTACGGCTGCGCCACCAAAGAACACCATTATTATTCATGAATGTAAAACTTGGATATCAATTCTGGTTGCGGATCGAGAGAGCTTTGCACTGTGTCGATGCATTCGGGTGTTTTCTAAAGATTGTCGCGTCACGCAAGTTTTGGTGGCGTTTTAAAAGACCTTTTTTTTTTTTTATAAGTCTGTAAGACGTCTCTCCAAGTTTCTGCGCGGGAATAAACGAGTAACGCATAAATAATCGCGATTTCCTATTAGAGGAGATGAGTCGACTCTTTGGAGGCAGAGTTTGTTCAAAGGAAACATGTGTTATGTGCGTTCGCTGGCTCATGGTCGGGGCTTCGCTTATGTTAATTTGGGGGTTCGTTAGTTGAACCAAAGGACGGTCGAGCAGTCATTAGAATTCCCATCAGGATGCCACCTGACCCACTTGTACATGCTGCTTATTAAGGTTATAAAATGTGTGCATGTCGGGTGGTATTATAATTAAGTGCTATGTATGCCTCCCGTGCCGACGCGGCTGTCCCACGCGTCACCGGGTCCCACGCTACGAAACGAGCTCTGTGGAGCGGAGACGACGACGCCGAGATCTTGTCCATGATACCTTTTCATCTTTTATGTGCATTCTTGTCGCCCTGGTTGCTTGGGTGCCATTCGCACTCTTCCCTTTTTGAGAGTGACTCAATCTTCGCAAGAATATAATAGTAATGATGATGATGATGATAATCACTAGTAGCTACTGTCGCGGTCCCTGGACATTTGGTTTTCAGGATTCTATTTTTAAGTTGTTATCGCGCTGTTGATAATGAACGCGGCTAATAGACAGAGACAAATGTAAAATGCCCTTATCGCAACCTCGTGTGTTGCACAGGGGAGGGAGGTTTTGTTTGCTTGTTAGCCGGTAGTGGTGGCAGATGAATTGTGATGCGGGTGGCTGGCTGGCTGGCTGGTCGGTGGTACCACAGTGGTGGTTGGAGGCTTAGTATGACTGGTGTTGTCTCGTGGTTGATTGTGTGTGTTGTTCTGGTGGTGGTGGTAGCGGTATGTGGTTGTAAACTGCTTCTGATAACGAAGGACACAGCGGGGGTTGCTGGCCGTTCTGGTTCTCGCCGCGCGCGTTATAAATGATAGCCAGTTGATGGGAAAGGCGTTGGTCTATTGTTAGCTCAAATTAATGCTAACTGGCTGAGTGGACTTCTAGCCAAGTGTTAGTTGGTTCGTTCGATAAGTTACCATCACAGGTGTGCATGTCGGGAGGGGGGGGGGAATATACTGTAAGTGTGCGTGCGTACGTGAGGAAGGGGGGCGGGGGGGGGGCGCAGGTTAGGGGCTGGTGGAGTCACGCTGCCAGAGGTTGAGTCGATATACAACAGTACGCCCCCAACGGCAAAAGTACTTCGTGTTTGAATATGACCGTTATGCATATTTTTTTGTTTTTTTTAAGCTTTATCATTACCTTATATTATTTTTGCACCTGCGGTAGAAGACTGAGTTAATCGGAAATAGAGAAGCTTCTGATTTTTTTTATTTATTTTTTTTTCCGCGATGAATCACATGTATCAACAGGAAGTAACGACCTTCACTCGCGGTGCGTCATTGCTGCGCTCTTTTGACGTTCTATCCAGTTTGCGCTTCCCCAGTGCCTTTATTTTGAGAGAACCTTTATATATATATATATTTATTTTTTATTCTTGATTTGGAAATGCGTTTATGATGCTTATGGAGATGCCAAGGTGCATGTAGGAGTTGGATCTTTTGTTTTAAAGATGCTGCATGACAATACCATTGATTGTGTGTGTGTGTGTATGTGTTTGGTCTTTGTTTGGGGTCCTTCATGCTGCGGGTTCATGTGACACCCTTTGTTTGATTGCTTTCGTTCAAAAGGATTATGTGACACGTTTTTTTTTTAATCTGCTAATCTGTCTGTGCTCGTTTTATCAGCGGCCCGTGTATTCCCATCCCCTCTCCCCCCCTTTCTCTCTCTCTCTCTCTCTCCCTCCCCCTCTCTCTCTCTCTCTCTCTCTCTCTCTCTCTCTCTCTCTCTCTCTCCTCTCTCTCTCTCTCTCTCTCTCCCCCTCTCTCTCTCTCTCTCCTTCCTCCTCCTCCTCCTTCACCTCCTCTTCCTCCTCTACACTCCTTCCTCTTCTTCTTCTTCCTCCCCCTCCTCCAGCACAGCCTGCGTCGTAACTGCGGAGATTACTGATCTTCTCTCGGAATAACCGCAGTGTAGAATAGACAAAACCCAAGTCTGTCGGAAATAGTTGGCGACGATGATCCGTAGGAGGTGTATTAGGTTGGAGGGGGAGAGGGGTGGGGTGGGGGCGGAGGTTGGTGTCAGATGAGCTAGTGTCACGCCGGGGCTGCGAATTCTTTGTGGTGTCATGGAGACCTCACGGCGTCGAGCTGGTTTGCCCCGTGAAACACGAAGGCAAACCTGTACGTGTTAGTATGTGTGTGCGTTGTTTGTTTATATCGTTTGCCGTCACACCGTCCGTCCGTCACTCGCATCTACATACCCGCTTCTCCCTAGATGATTCGGGGCGGTTTACTTTCTCTCTCTCTCTCTCTCTCTCTCTCTCTCTCTCTCTCTCTCTCTCTCTCTCTCTCTCTCTCTCTCTCTCTCTCTCTCTCTCTCTCTTCCTCTCTCCTCTCTCCTTCTCTTTCTTCTTCTATTTATCTTGTATTCCCCTTATTCTCCTCGTTTTATACCCCACCCTCCACCCCTTTCTTTTTTCTTACAAGCAAGTTCACCTTTCCTGATCACATAATCTGAAGGGGATAACGTGATGTTCCTTCGTCTTGGATTTTTTTTTTTTTTTTTTTTTTTTTTCCGTCTTGGCTACGTCTCGTAAGAAGCTTGTTTTCACGATGCATTCTTGCGGTTTTGTGGAGTTGATTACGTACACAGGAATGCATGGAATGTTTCATTGAGGCTTTCCGTCTTGTTATTCATCCGTTCACTTTGTAGTAGTTTCTTTGGCCTGTACGTTGAATGGAGATTACCACTTTATTTCTTTGACTCAAGGTGGTGGTAGTATTTTCTCTCTCCCTCTCCTTCCACATTATTTAAGGTTAGTTTTCCTTGCGTTCTTGTCTCCATGTGGCTGGCTGCTCTGGCTAAGTCGGTTATGGATATTTTGAACCTGCCTTGCAATGTCCATTGGGAGCCGGTGCTGGGTTCATTATAGTCAAGGTTTTTATTAGCTTGAGTATCTTTCGTTTTTATTTTCTGGCCCAGAATGGCCATGATTGCCTCAGAGACAGAGGCAGACACAGATTGGGGAGAGTGAGCAAGGGGAAAAATACGAGTAACAAACTATCATTCGCAGTGTCATTAAACGTAGCATGTGCACTTAACACTTGTGCGCTTATTACGAGGGACAAATTGCGAGAGCCATTCGTCATTCAGTTCCCAGCGGCAGCGGGCGTGACCAAAACCGCCCGGAACCGTATACATTGGGAACAAGAATGTGTCGAGGGAGGTCGTGAGCAACCGTCTATGGGAAAGCACCCCCTCCCCCCTCCCCCTCCCCCTCTCTTAGACAGTATTGATTGCGACACTAACCTTCGCCTAATTAGCATACAGGGCCTGCCTGGCAAGGTCACTTTATGACACGGCTCTGCTTGTGATGGCGTTTATCCTGGCTGGCGTTGGCTTGTTCATCTCCGCCCCCCTGATTCTGTCGGATATGTTTCTTTGAGGAATGTGTGATGGGGAAAAAAATGTCTTTCCTGTTTGCCTACCTGTCTTAAAAGTATAATTTTATTTACTTTAAAACCGATTCATGTTTTACGTATGTACAAGAAAATTATATCTAAAAATGGACAAGACCACCTGCTGTGCCAACACTCGGCGAGGATTGCAACATCGGGGCTGATCGAACCAGGTGCTACTGTGCTGGCACACGGTTGGCCTCGTAAAGAGTCGTCGAGAGGCCTTTGATGGGTATCAAGACTGTAGCCTAGGGAGGGTTGGGTTTTAATGACATTGTCATTCTCTATTTAGGAACCGCCACTCTCTCTCTCTCTATCCCGCCCCATCCCATCTCCCCTCCCCCTCCCTCCTTGGGATTGTCCGAGATTTATCTCTTGAACAGAAGAGGAATAACAAGCGAAGCTGTCGGGGCTCAGGGATCCCGATAACATTTCGTTTCAATGTTGGTACCAGGAGATGGCCTTTGTTCCAAGGCAATGACCCTCGAGGACGGCGAGTCACGGCTGTTTGCGAGTCCTCTCTCTGTCAGGGGCGATTATTCACAGCGTAAGAAGGTAATTACGTCGAATTAGCCGTGCCGCTACGCCAGGGCATCGGGAAGGGGAGGGTGGGGAATGCCCGAGCGTGTTGCAAACCTGATCTGCTGCTGTTTAGTAAACATTCGTGTGGTGGTCGGTGCGTTGGGGGAGGTACCTCTGAGACCTTCATTATCGTCTAATGACTTTAGCTGTTGTGGCAAATGATGGGAAAAAAAGTCATACCCTCTCTCGTTCCTTTTATTTTGATGTACATACGTCCACATGTGTCTCCACAAATTCACTGCATGTCATATGCATGCAGAGTCACGTTAGGTAACGAGCCTGTGGTAAGAAGAAAAAAAAATTATCGAAGTATCACTGCTGTTTTTCCTCGTACTTCTTAAAGACTCCGAAGACGATCGCGTTGCGGTGACCATGTATCATGTCCGTCCGTCCTTTAGCCACTTCGCAGATGCTATCCCGAGAAACGGACGAACATGACTGGAATTTCCAGAAACACGGCGCTCGCTCTTTCACGGCCCGCAAGCACACCACCCGATGCTTGGGAGTCCCTATGTGGAGACGGTATGAACGGCGCTGCGGGCGGCGAAGCCAGATTGCTTGCTATGCGTGTCATTGACCATTGAAGTACGCTATTATAGACGCAGTTGTAAGAAAGTCTCGGCGCTGTGTTGGAGCACGGATGGAGCGAATGAGCGAGAGAGAACATCCCGTGCATACTTTTGTTCCTCGGGCGACCACATCTCGCACCATGACATTGCTTTCCTGGGATGGAAGACAGCGCCGCCCCAGGCCACGCCGTCGCGCCTGGAGGAACATCGGCGGGGTAGCGGGGGCAACACCACCTTCGCAAGAGTCTACGTACACTACAACTAAATGCGCGCGCGTGCGTTTGTGTTTCAATCGCTTCTTCAACGTCTCTGGAACGCCTCTCGTCCCTTCTCATCTTTCTCTTTTTTGTCTTTTACTCCTTGTCACCTTTCTTCTCTCCCCTCTTCCTATGTCCCTCTTCACTCGCTGACGCGTTTCTTCGGATCTTCCCCTCCTACATTTGCACTTCTCAATCAGTCCTTCCCCCCCCCCCCCCCCCCTCTCCCCCACAAGCATAACTATAGCCTTCTAGGTGGCGTGCGTTGTAAAGTGGGACCCCGCGGGGAGTGTCATGCATTCGAGAATGTATGCACACAACGCTTTGTGTATCTCTAGCTACATCAGTTTATCTTCCCTTCGTATCACCTTGCCCTTATTTTTATTTATTGTTTATTTTTTTGTTTTGTTTTTCTGTTATATTCCCTTTCTTACCAGCAACGTCGTTTTTGTCAAAACATGATTTAATCTTTGGTCCCATTATCGCCCTTCCTTCCCCCTGGTTATTGTGAAGGGTTTTCTCGCCGTTTTAAAAGTTAAAGAATGATTTTGAATAGATGTTAGTCTTCTTAAGTCGGCCAAGACCCCGAGAGAAAATGCCTCGCTTAATTGGAAACTTTCCAGCCCCAGTCATGCGAGAGCGTTATACCCCACCCCACCCCACCCCGCACCGCACCGCCTATTTCTCTCATTCTCTTCCTATCTTCGTTTCTCCCGTCGTCGTCGCCCCCCCCCCCTCCCTCCCTATTTCTCTTCTAGTTACCCCTCTTTCCCTCCCACCCTTTTTCCTGAGCATTTCTTTCTTCTTTTTCTCTCCTCTCTCCTCTCTCTCTCTCTCTCTCTCTCTCTCTCTCTCTCTCTCTCTTTGCCATTCCGTTATATTTCGTATCATGGAAATCACATCGATCGAACCTTTTTTTTTTTAACAAACTTTCTTTGATTTCTTTATTTTTTTTTATCGAGGTTGTATAATGTTAGTGTTGCTTGGAATGCAAGACGATGACGGGGCGAGAAGGGCTCATGAAGCTGATGATAAGTTGCACGCGGGGAGGGAGGGAGGGAGAGAGAGGCTGGCTGGCTGGAAGGAACACATGGACCAGCGCAAGGCTCCAGGCTGGCCAGTTATGACTCACTCTTGGACCAAACGGTTGTTATTGTAATAATTTAACTGTCGGGGTTAAGTAGTTTCCTCTTTGTTGTCTTTTGTGTGGACCTTCGCTCCCTCCATATCCGCTCGCATATGCATTGGAGTAAGATTTACTACCTCTAAATAACTCCTCTCCCACAAACACGCTCATGCACTCTCCTCCTCCACAGTTGAACAAGTTTCCATCTAATTTTCCGAAATAAAACACCCTGGTCCTTCCCCTCCAGCGTTAGCCCTCACGAAAGGCTCCTTGAACCGCCTCGCTGCCACCGCGGTTTCACTCGAGTGTCACTCAGTGTCGCCTATTTACCTTAATGGGCTCGTCCCCCCTTTTTTCCTTGATGGCTAGTCACGGCAGGTAGGTAGGAAGGAAGGAAGGAAGGAAAGGGAGAGAGTAAATAGCCTTGGTAGACCCAGGTAGCATGTAGGTAGGTAGGCCCGGTAGACAAGCAGCGACAGGTGTCAGCTGGCTCCTGGGCTGCGCTAACTCGAGCGTGCAGCAAGGGTTCCCTCGGGAGCGAGGTGACGGGACAGGGCGCATGCATTACGACGTCGGCTTGATGTCCAGCCGCGGTATTAGTATTGAGGGGCGGGCGGCGGCGACGTGGGGGTGTCTACCTGATGAATTCCAACGTGCAGGTGTAGTCGTTCCAGCCCCGTCCCTGTGACTCCCCCACCCCCTTCCTGCCCCCAAGGCTTCTGCTCTTTTCCAGGCCCGACACGTACCCCAGGGGAACCAGGGGAGGAGAAGAGGGCCGGAAGCTCGCTTGCCTTTAGTATTCGCTTTGACTGGGACCGAAGGGAGCCTTATATGGCTCTGGTGATTTTAATGCATCTGCGACAGTCTTAGATGAGCCTCGGGCGCACTCGAGTTAGTGTTGGTGATGCTAGTTCCTACCCGATTCAGGATCTGACTGTCAGGCTTCGTCGATTTCACTTTGACTTAGTGTCCTTAAAGTTTGCAAATGTATTCATGCTCTTTATTATAACTCTCTCTCCCTCTCCTTCTCTCCCCTTCCCCCCTCCCCCCTTCTCTCTAATTTCTGTACTTGTTTTCTGGTGACTGACGAACGTATTTGGCGTGCTTGGCGTGTTTGTCTTTCCCGATGTCCCGGTGATACACTTGCGAAGGGCTGTTAGCATGCCGAAGAGGCCGGCCGTGTTGATGCGCGCTCGGAGTCCAGTGCAAGGGGGGAGCCGGGCATACTAATGGCGTCCCGAGCAGTTAGAATTGAAAGCAAACCGTTACCCCGCAGCGACGTGTCCAGCTCCTCAAGTACGAGTCTCAGGTCGGATTATTTATAATCGTTTTATCACCTGTGAGCCATTAGTTAAAACTGTGGGACGCGAGGCTCATATAAGGCGGCGAGGGTTTGAGTGCGTCCTCCCCTCCTCCTCCGACGTCGTCCCTCTCGGTGAGCCTCCCGGTTAGCCTTGTCTCCGGACGAGTACGTAGATGAGCTAGAAAAAAATAAACAAGCAAAAGTAAGTTATTTGTGTATTCAGGTGTTGGTAGACGATTCTTTCATATGCTGTTGCTTGTTTGAATTTTTGCGTGCCGATTTTTCTTCGTTGTTCAGCAATCGGAATTTAGCCAATAACACCGAGTTGAGAAAATATTCTGCTGAAACGGAATGAGAAAGAGAAGAGAGAAAACTCCACGCATGTATTGAGGCGGCGGGACGGCATGGGAAGAGGGAGGGGTGGGGGGCTCTGGCAAAACCCCCCGGGGCCAGATGACGGGGTCGTCACTCTGGGCCGGGGGAGAACTCTCACGTGCGCGCTGGCTTCCACGTTCTTACTCCCTCGCTTTTGGATTTTTCGTGTCTCGCGGCGTGTTTGACGGGCTGCTTTGTACATCTGAAGGATTGCTTATAGAGGTTGATTTTTGTGGAGACCATTTATATTGATATTGTTTAAATTTTAGCCAAGGTACGGACTTTGGTACCAGGATTTGAATTTGTTTTTAGTGTCCTGGTGAATAGAGGAACGTATGCCGCAAAGCCTCCCGCCTCGTTGACTTGAAGGGGGAGGTCCTGTCGACATGGCTCAGATCTTACATCGAGTGGGAGGTCGAAATAAACGAGCTGTGCGTTTGCGGCGACGGCGACGGCGTTCAGGATGTAGCGGTCATCTGGGCAAGATTGTGCAGGAGGGTGTCGACCAGGCGGTGCTTTGTCACGCCCGATTGTACGTCGGGTGGAACGGAGCAATGTGGGGAAGCCAAAAAAAAATAATAATAAAATAAAATATATCATTGTCTCAGGTGTTGGTGGCAGGCGAGCAGGTCTTGATTATCCTTGCGTGCGTGCCTACTGCTTGAGATTTAGTAGCAGTACTGCGTCGTAGGAGGGAAGCGAGGGTTACGGTGACTGCTGGAAGACATGACAGCGCCCTGTGACTGATTACTTGTGGGGTGTTACGCTTCAGTTGGTTTAGGCTATATTCTTTTGCATTAGCAATCGCTTGTGATTGAGCTGGGTGTGGCTTAACAGGAATATAAAGTAGTTTCTTGACGGGGAGCGACTTGGGAGACGTACAGGTAGAGAGAGACAGAGGGAGACGTTAACAACTACGAAGGAGTGTTGCATCCTGATGATGAGATCGTGGTCAGCGATGGTGCGGCGTGGTAGTGGGCCTAACAACAGTGGGTCACCAGCATTTAGGGGAACAATAGGAACGGGTGGGCAGTGGTGGTGTGGGGGGGGAGGGGAGTAGGACGGGAGGGTTCACTACACCGCTACATCTCCCCCCCCCCCCCTCCAGCTCGCGCTCGGGTCCTGTGCAACTGCTTCATGCTTACTCACATTGGATCATCTTGTTTATTCTGAACTTAGAACTAAAGCCGAGATCCTGGAGGTGAAGATCCTTTGCGCATGTCTCGTTTCAGACTTGTACACATAACACGGTGTGTGTATGTATATATGTATGTATGTATGTATTTATATAAACACCGAGTGAGCCATCGTGTATATGTATGGACGTTTACATGCGGGTGGATATATTCGTCTGCAAGCCAGTTCTTGCTTGAAGTAGGTTAGACTTCTATAGGGGTTCCCTATATTGGTGTTGTCACTGCTTGTTGCGACTTGATTGCATTGTTCTCGAGTTATTTACGTTCTGGAGTATATCGACAATGGTTTATCCCGGATGTTTATTGTGTGTAAGTGAGGGTGATCTCCAGGGGTGGTTGCTCGAGTGCCATCTCCAGGGTACAGGCACAGGGCACTCGTATTCGACCTTCGTTATGAGAGTGGTTCTTTCTTTTTCTTTTTCTATTTCTATTTCTATCCGGAAGGCAGTCCAGGTAACACGTGGCTACCGGAACCACGTATGTGCTGTGATGGGCGTGTCGGCCGCGGCTCGTTATTCGTGGGAATGGTAGCTGCGAGATTATTCCCGATTGATCCATTGCGCGTGTGGTGATCGTGTGTGGTTTGCCGCTGTCTTTCTTTCTTTCAGGGTGAACGTATTGTGATTCGAGAAAGCGTGTGCAAGACGCTTGTTTCTCTGGTCTTCGTATGCTACTTTAGTTAGAACCAAATCCTCGTTCGCCGCACCGCATCCCACCGTTGAATGGATGATTATAAGAGTCTATATTGCGTGCTGGACGCGGCGGCGATCGTCACGTTATGAAGGGGTTGGGTCGAGGGGGGGAGGGGGGGTCGCAAGCAAGGAAGGTGGCATTCTAGTGTTCACATGGCAACGGTGTAGGTCGCCATGCAGCCTGCAGGTGACATAACAGGCCTGTGGACGCAAGGTCGTGAGGGCGGTCGTTGTGGGCGGTGAGGCAGGCAGGCAGGCTTGAAGATTAAAGGAGTAGGCGGATAAAGAACTACTTATGAAAAAAAAGCATTAAACCCATGCATTACTTTAATGTGCAAGCTTAGTAAGCATGCTCGGGACAGCCAATTGTCTGTGTCTGTCTGTGTTTGGCTGCGTCGGCGGTGGTGTGATGGGTTGTCAATATTAATGGTGGGGAAGGGTTGAGGCACCGAGCGCTGCGGTTTGACGGTGATCTGCCACTTCCGCCGACTGCGAGTTTGGCTGCTACACCTTCGCCGCCCCCGCGCCTGTGTTGCCTGCAACGCTGTTCCTAGTGCTGGGCTTTTTTTAGTATGATTATTATCGATGTTTGATTTCTTTTCCATCGACGCTTTGGCAGGTTTTTCTTTCCTTTTGGGTCGTCTGGTTTAGATCAGTTCATTTTGGTGGAGTTGTAATAATTTTTGGATAGGGAATAAGACTTTTTTTTTTAGAGAATAAAGCCGCTTATTACACTAAATTGCTTGCACAAACTGATCATGATTGTAGGTATTTTGTGAACGTCTAGTTGCTGAAGGAAGACTCCATTTGGGATTTATTGTTTCCTCGCAGTAATACGGGCGCTGATACCTGTGTTTTTATGGCGGATGACTGTGATGATTGTTACAGATCCCGAGTATTTAGTATTGCTTTCGAGTATTCTTCCTTAAGTAAACGAGGTGGCGATAGCTGGCTGGAAGTGGCGGCCTGTTGTTTGGTTGTTGACTTCCTTCCGGCCCGCTTTTGTCTCCCCCCCCTCCTTCCTTCCCTTCCTCTCTTCCTCCCTCCCGAGGAGCTTGTCGGCGCGTCATAAATTGTGCTCGACATATCTAGGAGAGCGAGTTATTGCCAGTATGAAAGAGGAGGCGAAGAAAATGCTGAAAAAAGGGGGGGGGGTAATATTGAGAATAGTCTGTTGTTGTCGTTTTTTTATTCTCTAGGACAATTGTGTTGTCGCCGTCGTCGTCGTCATCTTTGGGACTATCTATTATTGCTCCATGAATGTGTTCGTGGTTGTAGCTCGATCATCGGCGGTCTACATGATAGTCAGGAACAGGGTTGAGGGGGGGAAATGGGGAGGGAGGGAGGGGGGGAAAGGAGAGGGGAGTGAGTCTCCGCGTGTGCTTAATCTGGTACTTATTTTTTAATCCACATATCGAGCTATTTTCACCGGCGATGAACGAGTGCCATTTATATTTAGGCACGTCAGCCCATGTAGTAAAGATAAGCGTCCGGCCAGAGGGACAGGAGCTGCACAGTTTCATCGCCGGCCCGTCCCGACGTCCGTACGCCGCAATAACTAATAAGAAGGCTTGCCGACAAATCCTCCCCTCCGTCCGAGTTTCGGGTGTTTGTGCTCGGTTGGCGTAAGGGCGAGATTGGCGTGTCTGCGGTCTTGGTACAAGGATGTGCTAATGCTACTATCCTCTCTCTTCTCTCTCTCTCCTATCTCTTTTCTTTCTCTCTTTCCCTCTCTCCTCTCCCTCCCCTCCTCCTCCCTCACCACCTCTTTCCCTCTCTCCCATCCTTCTCCATCACCACCACCTTTCTCTCTCTCCCCTCTTCCTCCCTCACCACCTCTTTCCCTCTCTCCCATCCTTCTCCATCACCACCTCTTTCTCTCTCTCCCATCCTTCTCCATCACCACCTCTTTCTCTCTCTCCCATCCTTCTCCCTCACCACCTCTTCTCTCACTCCCTTCTCCCTCACCACCTCTTCTCTCACTCCCTCCTCCCTCACCACCTCTTTCTCTCTCCTTATCCTATCCCCAACTTCCTTCTCCACTCGTCCGTCTGAGAAAGACGTAACTACTCCCTAGCAGAACCCAAATAAAAATGACACACTTAAAACGGGTATTTTTTATTAGAAGAGTTCTAATGGATTATGTGGGCGCCGTTGTGGTGGTGGTGTATTAGTCTGTGTATGTTTGTGTTTATTTGTTTTTTTATTTATTTGTTTAACTTTATGTATGCACATTTGGTGTATGTACAGGCTCCAGCGTGTACAAACAGGTCGTTGCTCATCATGCGTCCCGAACTAAATCTTCTCCGCGTTAAAAAAAGTTTATTGCTACCAACGTTTTACTATCCCATGTTGCTACTTAATGCTGTGCGTGTCCGTTGCCGATGCATCGCTCACCCTCACGCAAGGACTGGCTTTCCGTCGGCCTTTCTTTCGTCGGCGGTTCTCGTGTGGCGCTGCATTGGTGTGCGTCTAACAGCCATCCTAGGATGCGTCATCACGACGCGTTCGTCACCCTGGCATGACAGACACATGGAGGGCAGGCGCGTACCCTGTATCCCTTCGTTGAGGAGTTCCTATCGTGCCCGACGGGTTGTAGGGGAAGAACAATAAGAGGTGGACAATGCAGCTTTGTGCTTTGTCTTTGCAGCTTTTCTTTTCTTTCTTTTAATTTTCTTTTTTCTTTTCTTTGGGGGGGGGACTTCTTCTAATTGCCGTTTTTAGTTGTAGAAACGGGATGGATTTAGTGCCGCTTTTAATCGAGGGGTTGCATTCTTAGCTGTGTCTTGCAGATATGATTACACGTTTCTTGATTGAAAGTTCGATGCTTTTTTTTTCCCTTTTCGTGCTTGGAATAACACCACGGCAAAGCAGAACACCCCAGCCACCTCTCCCTCTCCTTCCCTCCCTCCCTTCCACACATACTCTTTTCCCCCCACTTCGGTTCTCCTTTCCTCCACCCTGTGGGTTTTGAATCCTCGTCCCTCGTGGTTTGGGTGCAAGAGAGAGGAAGGAAAAGAAGACAAGGTGCCGCTTGTATCTTGGGACACACTCCCGCCCACCCGCCCGTGCCCGTGCTCGCTCGCGCCCGCCACATTCATTGGAGACAATAACGAGTAGCCTGGCACCCCGCACGCCTCATTTTCCCTCGACTTCGTCATAATTCCGGTTGAGGGCGGGGCTGGGGCTAGGGGTGAGGGTGGGGGGGAGGAGAGGGGCGTTGAGGATGAGGGAAGTGAAAGTGTAATTGTCGCCACGTGGCTCGACTTATTTTCTTCCTCTTTTTTTGTGTCAATTGGTAATTGTATCTGTTATCCCGAATTATCATATAAGACAGTGTCCCATTGTTTGAAAAAATATGTATATGTGAATCTTTAAACGCACCGGCAAACGTGGAAAAGATATAGAAATGGAGATAACGAAGGGATGGGATGCTGGGCGTACGGAGGGAGGGAGGACAGTGCCCCCTTGAGTGGACGGCCGTGTCCCCCAGGCGGCACCGCCACCACTTGTCACGAACTTTCTGCCTCCAGGTGGAAATTTGTCATTCGGGTGATGGCGTACATGGTAGAGGGTCGCCACCCGCCGTGACTGTTTTTAAGTCCTACTTTAGTTATTTTCTCTCTCTCTCTCTCTCTCTCTCTCTCTCTCTCTCTCTCTCTCTCTCTCTCTCTCTCTCTCTCTCTTTTTTACATACACTTTAAAAAAATTGAATTCTTTCTCCCTCCTATCTCTTCCTGCTTTAATGACTCATACGTATATTTCTTTGCATATGATTATTCCCCTTCTTCCTCAGTTGGATCACGGAGAGGAAGGCGGGAGAGGTGAAAGCGTGGGTGGTGGGAAGGGAAGGGAGGGTTAGGAGGCAGAGGGCTGGAAACGTCCTGGAAAGATTTCTCCTTGTTTTTTTCGTTACAAGGAGCCGCATGATAGGCTTCCTTGGTGCTATCTACTTCGTCATATTGTTTGTTTGGACCACAAAATGTTAAAGCGTTTTACGAAGAGAGGTAAAGGGATGGGAAACACACTACATACGTAGAGACCAGAGTTCTAAAGCGGCGGTACAAGCCAGCAGGAACTGTTAGTTCATGGACCCTCTTCGTAACCCACTCTTGTTTTTTTTGGCGGGAACTTAAGTCTTTCGGCCACGCTTCTTGCTATTTTCTACCCGGCTTAGTTGCTTTGACGGATATTGTACATTGATTGTCCTTATGAGGTCTCGTGGCGTTGGAGATGATTTATGCATTTGAATATAAGTGTAGTTGATAATAAATTAGAAATAAGAGAAAAAAAACGCCTTGTCTGACGGCATCACCGGCCATCTCCCTCTCGCGGTGCAGCGTTATTAAGGTCTTCCCGTTAGCGCGATGTTACTTATTCCCCGTTTTTCCCTCTCATCGCGACATTCACTACCGGAGCGCAGCTCATGCCAGCTGATCATGTTGCTAGCGTCAAGTTACGTTAACCATCAGCATCGCCAAAACAGCGTTACGCCACTGCAAGAAAGCTAAGGTGATAGGGGACGGCGGCGGGTGTTGGCAGCACTGGCGGGTGCTCACAGTTTGAAGGTCAAAGCGGGAGTGTTGCAGCAAACGCCTGCTTGGTACTTTTACAGTAGATCTTATCATTCGTCGCCATGTACGGATATTTCCTCAATAAGTAGCCCCGTTTGGAGTGCGCATAATTCTGGCCATCTCCGTATCTATTTGTAGACTGACGGTTGGGTATACCATATTTGTAAATGAATTAAAAGTTCGTATCGGCCCGTTAAGGCAAACGCTGCACGAACATGGGACTTTTTGGGCTGCCATTGTACACTTGGTGTTCGCCCGACTTGGTGCGAGGAGTTCTCAAAAGGTTTTAATTGTCTTTTTTTCCCTTCTCTTTCTTCAACAATCTGTCCTTAATTGCGCCACTCGTAATCATGGGGCCGGTCGAAGAGGAGGGATGGAGAAAATGAAGAAGCGGGATGAATTATAAATTATACCTTTTGATGGATTTATAATAGTTTAGACACAATCAAGCCTTATTTTATATTATCACGACCTTCAAAACTGGCGAGGCGAGGAGATAGAGATGTGTAAATATATCGCTGACAGGTTACTATAAATTGGAGAGACGGTGTTTCCATGAACTTCGGAACACTGTCATTATTTGCAATGTTGAAGGATTCATTCCTTTTTTTCTTTCTTTCTTTCTTGTCAGTCGGAATTGCTCTATTGAATACCTACAATAAATGCTTCCACGTACTAGAAAAAAAATATTAACGAGACAGATGTGATTGAATAATTGCTATCGGATAGCTAGTTCTCTTAATTATTGAAATGTCCCCCAAATAATTATATTTACTAAAACACTATAAATGCTAATCCCTAACTGACATGAGAAGTAAATCGGTGTGATAGGTACATGAACCATCACAAGTTGTTGTTTCTTGGCCAATACATTTTTTATCACCTGATTTTATGACTGAATGTGGTGCGAATGAGAATTAATGTAGATAATTTCAACAAAAGTATCATAAGTAGTTGAGGAAAGTGCAACATACATGGTTTAGGTATTTGTACTTATAACTGATTAGGAAGTAAAGTTTTTGTGTCTATTTCCTGGTTACAGGGCTAGAAAACAGACAAAACCATCCTTCTAGATAATTTAATGCATCATGTGACTGATGGGAATTGGTCTATCAAGTGTGATTGTAAACTAATTTAGGGAAGATGAAGGTACATTGATAACGGAAGTTCTTAATTTCGTTTGTGGAAATTATAAGTAATTGGTTTAAATGAAATACCTTCTCTCATCTCAGTTTTATACATGTTTTGGCCAGCAGTTGGAAAACAACTATTGAAAAGATGCAAGTTCCACTCCCAACTTATTTTTAAAACTCAAATGACAGATGTTTTATTGTATACAAGTACAATGACTGTGAGAGGAGAAGGATCCTGTTTGGCTGGCAGGAATGCTGCTTGTGCACAGTTCAGGTTCTCCAGTTTTGAGCCATAATGACTTGGCTGGACAGGATACTGCATTACCCTCTTGGTTTGCTGTGATATGCTTGTTGTTGCGTTAGTTGGGGTTAGTTTTAGTTCATGTGCTTCTCATCTGTTATAGGAGGTGAACGTGAGACTGTGTTGAATTGTTTGAGTATCCTAACTTTGGAAATAAGTAATGTATGTCCTTATAAGAAGTGTTGACATTGTTAGTAGAGAGTCGGATTGTAAGTTTTAATCGCCATTTGTATTCAGTATGGGGATATTAGCAAGTTGTGTTATTTACATTAGGGCAAGGTCAGTGCCCTTTTATTTATGTGGGCAAAAGATGGATATTTACTACAGCAAGTCACCAAGTGGGCTTTTTGGTTGCTGAGTCATGCTGAGACCTGTCTCAAGCAAATGATGGTTTTGGTGTATTGTCATTGCTTATCCCCAGGGATTAGTCATATATATTTTAGCTGTGAAAGAGTTTTTTTTTTTATGACAAGCCAAATTTTTGTGAGGAGAGATTTCCTATACCAGTCCATTTTTGAACCAGATGATCCATTTGGTTATAAATGCATTTTTATATCAGACCTTAACTTTTTTCATCATATTATAGATACAAAATACTAATGGTTCTTTTCTTTATTTCAGAACACATATGATCAGATCCCCAATGAAACAAAATTCCAGTTACTGCTAACCAATGTTGTAAACAAAGCAGCCAGCGAAGATGCACGCACCATGGCTGCAGTCCTCCTCAGGAGGCTACTCACATCAAATTTTGATGACGTCTTTCCAACGGTAAGTGTTACTTTTCTGGGAGATTTTGAGTATGGAGAGTAGAGCCTTTGTTTCATTTCCTTGGTCCAGTCATTCTGTTATTCCACTTTCATGTAGATTTACAATTGTTATTTTTACAAGTGAGGTACAGTTTGATATATTAATTTCAGTTTTATCATACATTCTTTATTAATCTTTTCCAGATTTTTCATACTTTATTTTTAACTTTGTATATCTGCAGTTACCAGCCGAGGCCCAAGCCCAAGTTAGGGCACAGTTGTTGGCATCTGTACAACAGGAAGAAGACAGTAATATGCGCAAGAAGTTGTGTGACATCATTGGCGAACTGGCACATAACATGATCGATGATGAAGGAAATAACATGTGGCCAGAATTCTTGCAATTCTTGTTTGAGAGTGCCAGTTCTGCATCCATAGCTCACAAAGAAATTGCCTTGACACTCTTCAGGTAGGTGCTAGAGTGTAATTTGGTGTACTTCTGTGTGTTTTTATTCATCAGATTCAAAAGATTGTTATTAGCTGTTGGTGCTTTATTTTACACATTGTAAACCCCTTTGTTGATATAGGCATGACCATTAATTAAAATGGAAGCAACTCCAGTGTCACATGATTTACTCATGATATATCCATTTATTACAGTCTTGTGCCTGGAGTGTTTGGCAACCAGCAGCAGCAACACTTGGGTATGATCAAAGCCATGCTGACAGCCTCTCTGGCCGATGCTGCAAACCCTACAGTTCAGGCATTGGCTGTTAAGGCCACTGCAGCATTTATTCTTCTTCACGATAATGAGCCAAACATCCAGAAGAGCTTTGCTGATATTCTACCATCCTTTCTCCAGGTATAGTGTTTTACTCTCGGCAAAAGGTTCAAAATTGAATGCCACTTCACAATGCAATGGTTGGAATTATATATTGTCTGAAGTTAGTACATGATTAGATCGGTAAAAAAAATTGGACTTCCCCAACAGATTATCGCCGCAAGCATCCAGGTAGGCGATGATGATGCCTTGCTCAAGTGCCTGGTTGACCTGGCAGAGAGTTGCCCCAAGTTCCTGCGGCCGCAAGTCGAGACCATCCTCCAGCTGGCCATTAAAGTGAGTTGACCAGTGAGCAGGTCATTCTTTCTTCTCTTCAATGCTTATCACTGAAATATATATAGGTCTGGTGGCAGTAATAAGTTGCTGCCTTTTCTTTCTTTCTTTTCTTTCTTTCTTTTTAATAGATTATTATTAGTAGTAGCCTTTCCATATCATGTTACTAAAATGTTTTCTTGTACCTTTTGCAGGCTCTACCAGATCCTAATGTTGGTGACAGTTGGAAACATCTATTGTTGGAGGTTGTTGTAACTTTGGCTGAGACGGCCCCAGCAATGGTGCGAAAGGCTGGTGCCAAGTACATGACCACGCTCATCCCACAGATGTTGAACATGATGACAGATCTTGATGATGAGGAGGTAAGTTGTGCGTTGTTCTAGGTATGTAGTTTGGTATATTAGTTTCATAAATGCCATAAAATTAATGGTGGCTGTGTTTAAGTACAGCCATTATTACTTGGTCATAGTGTGATTTCAGTCATAGGGAAGTATTTCTAAAGTATCCTTCATTTACAGGACTGGAGTGTGAGTGATGAACAGGCTGAAGAAGACAATGACAGCAACTCAGTGGTTGCCGAGTCTTCACTTGATCGCCTCGCATGTGGTCTTGGTGGCAAGACTGTTTTGCCACACATCAACTCCACTCTTTCACAAATGCTCCAGAGTGACAGTTGGAAATGCCGGCACGCTGCACTGATGGCCATCTCGGCCGTGGGTGAGGGCTGCCACAAGCAGATGGAGGGCATGTTGCCTCAGGTGAGGGCTTCATCTCTTGTTGGGAGTTTTGGTGACACTAATTGATTTGATTTATCTTCAGTGCCAACCAATTCCTTGGTTGAAATATTGTAACCCTGAAAGGTTTGTTTTTAATTCTCATAGAAATATTCCCATTGTACATGTAGAATTTGAGTAAAAAGATTAGAATGTTAGTTGAACGACATTACAAACGATCTGCTAAATTTCATCAATTGGCAACTAAATTAAATGTACATTTTCAGATCATGGATGCTGTCATCAGGTTCCTGCAGGATCCCCATCCCAGAGTAAGATATGCAGCATGTAATGCCATTGGCCAGATGGCAACAGACTTTGCTCCTATCTTCCAGAAGAAATTCCATGACACAGTTGTTCCAGGTCTCCTCCTGGTGATGGATGACAGTGCTAACCCAAGAGTCCAGGTAGGTCTTCATGCAGTCCTGTTCTTTATAGCATTGGATATTTAAAAAAAAAAATCCTTAATAAACTTATTATTGTGTCAAAGGGGTTAGGAGTTACTGGGCCGACACGAAACATTTGTTGTTGTTTTTTTCCAGATTTTTCATTCTTAGGAATCTATCTAATGTATTTTTCTTTCCGTAGGCTCATGCTGGAGCTGCCTTGGTAAACTTCTCCGAGGTCTGCCCCAAGAATATCCTTACCACTTACTTGCCTACTATTATTGCCAAGCTAGAGAGCATTCTTGCTGCCAAGTTTAAGGAAGTGAGTTATCGTTTTTGTTAATTTTGTCTGGGTACCACACTTAATTTTTACTCATGAATTTGTTAACTTCAAGTGGTTAGAAAAACTAGTGTGTTTGGGTGTGAGGGCATGTATATTATGTGAGAGGGAGATTTTTTTCATGAAATGTTGTTCAAAAAAAAAAAAAAAAAAAAAAAAAAAAAAAAAAATAGTAATAGTAATAATAAAAAGAAATTGTAAGTCCATGCAGAACATTTTATTTTTATTTTTATTTTTTCCAGATTTTTCATATTTATGAACCTGTCTAATGTATTTTTCTTTCCATAGGCTCATGCTGGAGCTGCCTTGGTAAACTTCTCCGAGGTCTGCCCCAAGAATATCCTTACCACCTACTTGCCTACTATTATTGCCAAGCTAGAGAGCATTCTTGCTGCCAAGTTTAAGGAAGTGAGTTATTGTTTTTGTTAATTTTGTCTGGATACCATACTTTGTTTTTACTCAGGAATTTGTTAAATTCAAGTAGGTAGAAAAACTAGTGTGTTTGGGTGTGAGGGCATGTATATTATGTGAGAGGGAGATTTTTTTCATGAAATGTTGTTCTTCTGTTACAAGCAGTTGATGGAACGTGGTACAAAGCTGGTCCTTGAGCAAGTGGTGACAACTATTGCGTCGGTGGCAGACACAGCAGAGGAAAACTTTGTGGAGTATTATGACCGTTTTATTCCTTGTCTCATGTACATCATTGAAAACGCCAACTCTCAAGAACTCAGATTACTCAGAGGCAAGACGATAGAGTGTGTCTCCCTCATTGGTCTGGCCGTCGGAGCCGACAAGGTACGTTTTACTTACCCATCGTATTCCTTCAATGATTTGGACTATTGAATATACTTTTGTGACGTGAAATATGGACCAGAGGAAAGATTTAGATCCTAATTATTCAGAAAAACACATTATTTCATACCAATTCATCCCCCCCACAGTTCCTAACTGATGCTGGTAAGATGATGGACCTTTTGCTGAAGGCCCAGACCAACCAGGAGGAAATGGCAGATGATGATCCCCAGGTGTCCTACCTTATCTCCGCCTGGGCCCGTATCTGCAAGATCATGGGCAAGCGCTTCGAGCCCTACCTGCCATTGGTTATGGGGCCGGTACTTAAGACTGCATCCTTGAAGCCTGAGGTGAGGATGGTGATTTGAATAGGCTTTAATGAGCTAAGTTTACCTTGTGTGTTTGTATTGATGTGGTTATTGGTGTTTCGATTGAAGTTCTTTGTGCATCTTTTTTTGCAAGAATTTAATGGTTAACCACTTGTCTCATCTTTCAGGTTGCCCTGTTGGACAATGAGGACATGAGTGCTGTTGATGGTGATGACGACTGGCAGTTTGTGTCGATTGGTGAGCAACAGAACTTTGGTATCCGCACAGCAGGGCTTGAGGAGAAGGCTACTGCTTGCCAGATGCTTGTATGTTATGCCAGAGAGCTGAAGGACGGATTTGCCGACTACACAGAACAGGTTAGTTCAAGAGTTCATTTAAATATTTATGCTTATACCCAAATTAACTATTCAAAATGTGTATATTTGGTCATAAGAACATTCGATATTTCATCTTGAACGCAAACCATTTTACTTTTTTTTTTTTTTTCAGGTTGTGAAACTGATGGTGCCTATGCTGAAGTTCTATTTCCACGATGGAGTCCGAACAGCTGCTGCTGAGTCTTTGCCCTTCCTTCTAGAATGTGCCAAGATCAAGGGTCCCCAGTACCTAGCTGAAATGTGGCAGTACATGTGCCCTGAGCTGCTCAAGGCTATTGAGACAGAGCCAGAGTGTGAGGTCTTGTCAGAACACATGTATGCAATGGCCAAGTGTATTGAGGTCCTTGGCATGGGCTGCCTCACAAATGACCAGATTACAGAGCTGATTAGAATACTAGAAAAGTCCCTGACTGACCACTTCGAAAGATCTGTCAAGAGGCAAGAGCAGAGGAAGGATGAGGATTATGACGAGGTAAAACTGCTTGCGATAATCTTATCTTTGTTTTTACATGTGTTGAATATTGCATTCAAAACAATCCTTGACACTACAGCTACCAACCTGAAGACATCTTTATATTATCATCTCATGAATCCCATGCTACTCCATGTAGGAATGTGATGATGCCTATATATAGAATAACGGCAGTACTGGATGTTCTTAGCTTATCCATATTACATCATTTGACATAAACATTGCACAATACCATGCATACCTACAAATTTCATAATACTTGTCCTTCATGATATGTGCTGCTGAACCAGTTGAACTTGTATCTTATTTCATAAGGTTTCCCATTCTGATTATATGCTCATCCTTAATGCAGACATATAATCTCATACTGTACTCGTTGCCTTAACCATGCCAGACCAATATTCTTTTGATACACATTTTTACTCTATAAGAACCTTATTTTTCCCACTTTATTGTTCTGTTAACATAGTTTGTTGAACATCAATGTTTTTGACAATCCTGTAGCAAAGTCTTAAAGAAAGAATACATATCCTTGATTTCAACTGTACCTGCACATCAAGTCTTTCAATACACAGTTCTCTACTTTAAACCAAATTTTGATGATAAGCTACATTTTTTCCATTCGTACACCTTTATGTAGGAAAAAATACACAAAGAAGAGTTCATTATCACTTTACTTTCCTTCCTTACAGGTTGTAGAAGAACAGTTGCTTGACGAGGACGATGAAGATGTCTACGTCTTGAGTAAAGTAGCTGACATCACTCACGCACTCTTCGCAGCTTATGGCCAGCACTTCTTCCCCTTCTTTGACATTCTTTTACCCCATCTCGTAAAATTGCTCGGCCCCACCAGACCTTGGCCAGATCACCAGTGGGGTCTATGTATCTTCGATGATGTTATAGAGTATGGAGGCCCAGCATGTGACAAATACACAGATCATTTCCTACAGGTGAGTGTTTCATATGTATTTTCTTCCTCTGCAATGTCTTTTATTTAATTTTTTTGTATCTATTTACATAAAAGATGAATATAGATCGACTCTTGACACTGTTTTCTTTTCTTGCAGTTATTGCTAGGCTTCGTTGGAGACAAGCAGGGTGAAGTGAGACAAGCAGCAGCCTATGGTTGTGGTGTTTTGGGACAGTTTGCAGGACCTGCGTTTGCTACAGTTTGTGCACAGGCCATTCCTCTTTTAGTTCAAGTTATCCAGAGCCCAGATGCTAGAAACGAAGTTAACCTTAACCCTACTGAAAATGCAATTGCTGCGGTTACCAAGATCCTAAAGTATAATAATTCAGCTGTGAATGTTGATGAGGTAAGTTTCTTATTTTCCAAGTCTAAAATTCTCTCTCTCTCTCTCTCTCTCTCTCTCTCTCTCTCTCTCTCTCTCTCTCTCTCTCTCTCTCTCTCTCTCTCTCTCTCTCTCTCTCTCTCTCTCTCAAGTAGTAATAGTTTTTGCTTTCCATCTTAAGATATTCAGCTTCGGCTCGGGTATCTTTAGATGTTATTTTCTAGACTTTGGTAGGAAAAATTAGTCAATATATGAAGATGATTTTCATTTTGGTATAAGAAGTCATCATGAATGAAGGAATAAATAGCTTAATATAAGCCAACAGTGAATCCAACCCCATGAAAATACTTTCTTTGGAAGGGTTAAAGTAGCTTTTTTATCTTTTTTCTAGGTGATTCCAGTATGGCTTTCATGGTTACCAGTCTGGGAAGACACAGATGAAGCCCCACATGTGTATGGTTATTTGTGTGATCTTATTGATGGCAACCATCCGCTTGTCTTGGGACCAAACAACTCCAACTTGCCACGGCTCATGCTCATCTTCTCCGAGGTAAGATTGACTCCGATTTTGTCGACG
Organism: Penaeus japonicus; assembly: GCA_017312705.2. Classification (NCBI taxonomy): domain Eukaryota; kingdom Metazoa; phylum Arthropoda; class Malacostraca; order Decapoda; family Penaeidae; genus Penaeus; species Penaeus japonicus. Next base: position 92,315 of record BOPN01004084.1, on the reverse strand, counting down.
TCCTCAACGTACAATTGTTAGCACTGGTCTCTGTCGATTGTTGGTCAATTTTTGCGGATTTGTGCTTGGAAATGAAGTTTTGAAATAAGATTTAGAAGAAATCATGATTTTGTTGGCCTTCGAAAACACTCCTGTTAATTCTCCCCCTTTATTTCAGGCTTTCAGGAGAGAAGCTGTAGAAAAGGAGGCAGAAGTTACGCAACGCATGCTCAACATCGTCCGACAGTTACAAGCAAATCCTGAAGTGTTCCAAGCCTGTATTAGCCAATTATCACAGGAACAACAGTTGGCACTTCATAAATACCTCACAACCTAGTTCTACAGTGTGCACATAGGCCTTTAATTGTTTAGCTTTTGTTCCAGTTATGAATATATAATCAACTGATTGTTATCACGAGTTGGGAAAGTAATATGCTGTGTGCGCTTGTGTGAGTGACTGCATGTACACTTGTCTGTGTGTGCGTGTGTGTGTGAAAGGTTGAAATCTTGTAAGCACATGATGCATCTCAAACAGAAGCAGCCATTGTGTCAACATTTTCCAAAAGTAAATTGAAAGAAAGAAAAAATACTTTATTGCATCAATACGTCCGTTTGTGTTCAAGCTCAGTTGCTATGAGCTGCCACAAATAGCCCTTGAGAGATGGTTGACTGACTTTCAGGGCTAAAGTAAGTTATTGATAAGCTGTTATGTGATCTTAGTGCAAGAGGTAAGGTTTAAATTACTTATAATTTTTTTTCTTCTTTTTTTTGGACTATTGTTATTTGATAGTAATATTAAGTACAGGTCCTAAATATAACTAGATCAGAACTGTTTATAAGCATAATTTTCTCTTATGTCCATCTTAGATCTCTAGATGTTACTAGAAGATATGTTTGCTCCAATATTACTTTCCTATCATACACTTCATGTATAAATATCATGTGCATATTTATAGTTAATTAAATTTCGTGATGCCCTTTATCATTAATTTTTATTTTTTAATTATTTTTTTTGGAGGACATTCTATAGGGAACACTGTAAGCATACAATCTTCTCCCAGCATTTTATTAGATTTATTTATCTTGGTTGGTACTGGCTTGACCACTTCCTTTCCAAAGTCCAGGGCTTACTTTGTACGTTAAAAAAGATCCGAGACAAAGGACGCCAGGAGATGTTTAGCCGAGAGCTGTGCCACTTCACTTTTCTACCAGGTTGAAAGTCACCGGCAATCGTAAATGTGGCAAATAGTATACCTTTCGTAGGCTTTATACGATTATTAATACTTAATTTATTCACGTGCATTGTCGTCGTCATCCGAGTTGAAACATCAGCGGAAGGAAGTCGCTAGATAATAGTGTTCGTTTTTGTGCCTGGAGTCCAATAAGATTTTTTTTTATCATCATTATTATTATTATTATTCTTATCATACCCCCCTGGTTAGTATCCCATGGGACTGGTCCAGCATCTGCCTCGTGCATTAGTATACCCCCTACCCTTAATACAAGCATCTATCTTACCCTTGTTAGTTAGACTACTCGTTCTGTACTCGCTATTATATATTCCATGCAAGTGAGTATCTGTGAGTGTTAGTGTGTGTGCTTGTGTTTTTTGTGTGTTTGTGTATATAGATATATATATATACACATATATACTTTGTGTGTCTTATTTATATGTTTGATTACATCCTAAGATAATTCTGTATGCTGCACGATATGAATGATGTGCAGTAGGGGGATTTGACACCTCTTCCTTTCTGTGAGGGTAAAAATGCCGTGATGCAAGTATAATATAGCATTACTATTTAAAGTGTATTTGTACTGTACAGTTATCTGATAACTAACAAGGGTAAGCACACAACTCCTTTTTACCAGTCTTGTTTGGCAGTGGTCTACCGGACAATATACGGATATATTGAGTGCTCTCTCCTCCACAAATCTCTCTTGTTTTTGGCATACTGGTTAAGTATGTCATTGTTAAATTTTTGGAGATATAGCTTGTGATGAAAGTGAAGTGAATTTATTAAATAAGTGATGAATGTTGATTGTTTCTTTTTTTTTGTTTTTGTTTTTGTTTTGACTTTTATTGGTGACATACTGGCATTCTTAACCCACGGAGCCGTTTTTTGTAAACAAGTAAAGACTGCAAATGGTTTTACTTTGCATGAAATTTATTGAACTGACCAGTGTTTATGGATACAACATGGCAGCCAGATTGTGGAGGGAGGAGCACCTCAGTGAACTCATCAGTATAAGTACCAAAGAAAAGCTTGTGGAATCCTGTAGTTTGGTGTCTCCAGTCTTTAAACCTAGACTCTGAAGCCCTTCAGTTCGCTTCCTTGGAACGATGCCGTTCCTCACGAAAAGGCAGTTACTTTGTCAGTCCATTATGATTACTCTCGATATGCAAGAACAGCTGTTTTGAAGCTTCAAACAACAATACAAACTTTGTTGCTTCATTTTGGAGCCACATTCCAGTTGTGATGGCCAGTGATAGGTGTGAAAGTAATCTGTTTTAGTTATTTGACATTGTATCATTTGGTCGCATTACATACATACATACCCGTTGTAGGAAGAACACATGCTAAGGGAAAGTTTATCCTTAGCATTAGGTTATCAGAAAAGAAATCTGGTAGCTTGTGATGATTGGTCTGACCATATACTCCACCAGTTGTAACAGAGCTGAAGTAATGTTTTAGATCTTGGTATTTCATACCTCTGCATGTTACCCTGTCTCAGGCCCCAACTTCTGATGCTGCTCTTCCCTGGTCATGTGTTGTCGGCCTATTTTTATACATATCTCGCCTGCTCGCATCTAGGGTTTTTGTAGAAGGCTTGAGAAGTAGGGATTCACGCATCCATTTTATTTCACCTGCACCTCCCTCTAGCAGTTTGGGGCCCCAGTCAATTTTCGAGTTCTGGATACTGCGATGTGCCGCCATCTTGGTAGCTGGCACACCGACATACATTTTTTTTGTTTTTTTGTTTGTTTTTTTTATATACATGAACACCAGGGTAAGTTAGCATTCACTTGTACTAACGAAACTTGTGTCATACTGCCATTGAAAGTATTGTTACACCACATTTTATCCCTCTGAATTGTACGGTTTCTTCCCAGAGAATTTGGAAATGATTACACTATAAATGTCAGTCTGCAATAAGGCCACTTGGAAGACGGTTGTTTCTGAGCAGTTTGTCTATTTTTTTGGTGATCTATTTAGGTTGATTGGCAGCCAGTCCTTCACATTCGAGACAGTGAATGGCGGAAATGATCCAAGGTTGGTTAGATATCATATACATTTGACTGGATTCTGAAACCACTCAAGAAAGAAAGAAAGAAAGAAAAAAAAAAACAAGTCATGATACAAATAAGACGAACATTAAACTTCAAGTAACTGTCTTGGGAGAAATTTGATTACGACACATTTGATTATACGAGACCGAGCCTGCAAAAGACACCTGGTAGGTTAGGGAAAAGATCTTTATAGTCTTTTGAGAAAGAGACAGTGATTTAGTGGTTTTTCAGAATTTGAGCCTTCTCAATGGGTAGAGGCCTCCTGTACATAAACCTCCACTCAGTATCAATAAATTGTATCATCTGATGAATGTCTTTTCTTTGAATTCCTTGACACACTTCACGCGACAAACTATTTTGAAGAAAATCATTAACTGGTTTTGAGGAAGGCAATAATGTTCAAGTAATATGGTTACTTTGCTTCAAGATTATAGATTGGAGTACCTTGGTAAACAAGAGTACAAGTACCAAAGGAAAGTTAGTAGTAGTATGAGGTCTCCACTCTCATCAGTTATGAAGATGAACGAAGAATTCCATGAAAAATAAAACGCACACGACCTGTAAGTCTCCCTATCAGTCCGTATTTCAAATATTGAATAGGAAATGCATGAGAAGCATTTTAAGAATTATTGAGACTACATAAGAATTCGTTCAAGGAATAGTCTTGCACTGAATAACTTTGGTAAACAATTGAAACAATTTACAAAAACCCAATACAAAAGATGTAATGAGTATGGTTTTATCATTGAGTAACCGTACGCTGATAGACTATACATGACATTTTGAGAAGGGTTCATGAGGTAATCTGGTTACATGTTTAACACAAGATTACAAATCCTACCTTCGAACTTCACCTAAACTCAGAACCTTTATCTCGGAAACCATTTTGATATTAGGAACATCTCATTAATTGAAAGAAAAACTCTATGCATTGTGGTATTAGACTGCCCATTAGCTCAGTGGTTCCTTGGTGTTCTAAGAGAAACCACTTTTTTTGCATTTCATGAACGACTTAGTCCAAAAGGGCAAACTGCTCTATGTGACGTTGGAAGTTGATAAATCGTCAGCATATCGTTATAGCGAAAGCATCATCAACCATGTGGTCAGAAGACTGTCCCCACAATGAATGACCAGAGCCTCCCGCCCGGGAAATACTTGATCTGGTTACATTGCTAAAATCCCTCGCTTCTGACGTCATAGACACATGTACCCGCACTGGCTATGGACATTGGACACTACTTTTATGCTTACCACGTCGCATGAGAAGATATTTGACTCCCGAACATTTTCGGAACCGACAAGGTCAAGGGCATTAGTAATCGTCACATCTCAACCTTGAAGCTCTCTTGGAAGGTAGCAAATTTAGCGTATCTAAAGGCAATGCCACAGTCTGCAGGTCCGTCCTCCTTGACTGACCTACGTTGCTAGAGATCCAGCCTTTGACGTGGCAGATAATTCTTAAAAATCAGTCGATAATTCTGGACTGACCCTTTAAGTATGTCATTATAGACTCGGGGGGGTGTAGGACTTCTCAGGAACTCCAGTCGCAGCTAGATCGCAAGTATGTCTGTCTTGGTGATGGTTGCGACTTGAACGGTGGCGTTTCATGATGAGATGTTTGGTACGTACCCTTCTAGGAACTTCTTGCACTCTCCGTCACAGATATCTGCGGTGAAGCATCTTTGGCAGAACTCTTTAGTTTTCTCATTCTGTGAAGATATTATAGAACAGCTGAGGTTACGGAAGATGTGTCCAGTCGCCATTTCCAGGCTGTTTGCCATGACTGTTAAGAATCCGGCTTAATCCAACCCAAGGTTTCTAGGACTATTTTTTTAAATATGCTGGTTTAGCGAATCCTTGGAGGAATAAATCATCTTTAATCAAGCTCCACCACTAATGACTTTTGATGTAAGCGCGGCTGAAATTTTTGAAGAATCATTCAGTCAATCTAATCAGCTAAGCCTCGCATTACATCAACACCCTTGGTCTAATCTTCAGTCTCCTTTTAGTCTCTCCCTTTAATATCTCCCTTTTTCGTTCCCTTTGAATGGAAGTCTCAAAATAAGTAAGAGACGCTAGTCAAAATTGATTTCGAGAGATTAAGAATATATAGTGGCCTGTCACTCGATAGATCGTTTACAAATAGTAGGGGTAGATTCTGTTCGTGATATCTTGGTTATCATATTGATAATGGAATAACGATAACAATAACTAAGACAATATTCATAATTACATCCACTCTTCATCCACATGACACGATAACAGTAATGACAATGGTAAGGTAAAGAGGTTTTGAAGTCGACGAGTTCATCCTGAACTAACGGCTCGATCCTTCATCGTGGGCGTGACTCTGCACAACCGGCAACCATGACCTCCGTACCGTAACTCCGTAACTGTGCGCGCATCGCTGTAACGGAATTCCTCATAAATACGTCTAATCCATTAAGTTTTTAAGAATATTGTCGGATTCGGTGATATATCCCGACTTAGCGCATGAGAATACCGCGGCTTTACAAATAGCAGTGACTGGCATGTAATCAAAAGTCTTTGATCAAAGCATTCAGCATGTGAGAAAAAAAGGCGACACGCCCCGCACAAGCGCTCATTCTACAGCTGATCGTGGCCGAGCGAGGAAGCAAATTTCGTAGCGGGTTCCGAGCACGTTTTTAGAGACAGAGAGAGAAAAAAAAAGAGAAAGAGAAAGAAGACAAGTGATACTTCCCCGTCAACGCGTCTTTTCATGGTGGATTCTATAAAATCGAACCTTCATATCATACCGATTACTGGAATGAAAGAAAACAAATAACAGAACGATTCCCCAAGATGGCCGAAGCAGCTGGATCTTCACCGCGAAGCTTCGAAGGCTTCGAAGGCGTTCCCGAGACACACCAGGACATCGTTCAACACGCCGAAGGACGCGCGGGCTACGGTGGTTTCAAGGACTCGCTAGGAATAGAAGCGCTGGCTATATTCGCCCTGGCTACCTACGTTATCAGGCTCCTCGCCGATGTGATCCAACGGGCGCAAGGGGGCAGGTCATTCGAAGGTCAAGGAGGGGTCAATGACCTGAGTTCGTTTGTGTTATCGCTGGTGGAAGGCGGTGTGAAACTCTACAGTGAGACGCTTCAGGTGGATTCGGCGGGTGGATGAAAAAGGGAGAGGTGGATTAGGGCGAAAAGACAGTGAAATAGATGGAAAAAAAATAAATTGAAAAAAAAAATTATGTGAGTAATAATGCAGTGGATTAGAATCGCAAAATTGTTGTGTTTGTTATATTCATGCACTGTTTTGATGATATTCGATATATTTCTTAATCTTAAGTTATTTATATTTTTAGGTTTGCAAAGTTTCCTACATTATTAAAGGAATCTAATGTTTGTAAGAAATCAATCTCTTCTATATTATGTGTTATTAAAATATTATTTTGAATGATTATTTGTTTATTCCCATTAAATTCAACAATAGATATTGTATTCACAGTAATAGTTTTGTGCCAAAGATAAACACCGATCTACAAAACATCCATCTATGTCCTGAATGCAGTATTGCAAGCATTTGATTATTTACATATCAGAATTTCCAATGTGTTGAATGGCAATCACGTAATTATAACATTATACTTATAACACCTATGTATATATAGAATACACATACACACATACATGATCACACACGTGCATACACACACACATACACACACACAAAAACACAAAATCTTGGTAAATAACTTTATATAAAAAAACATAAATTCCAATGGTTAACCAGGCACTTTTTTATTAAATTAATTATGGACGTGACATTAAATCAAATCCCAGCTTTACTCAGCCCCTATAAATAATGTGTTTCTCAGAAAAGCCAGTTATAATTAACTGTACACCGTTATCATCCACACTTTAATATTGATTTATAAGGTACGTAAGCCATTCAGATTAATGAAATTATATCCACATATCCTTTGCATGAGAAAAAATATGATGATCTTGCGTCATGATGATTTCGAGCAACTTCTAAAGCGGATATGACCCATTTTTTATCTTATTTTTTGTTTACTTTTTTGAGGGGGGTCTTTTATAGACAGAAATTTCTTTCAAATTGCCTGGGCATTGATTCTCTTCTCAGGATTGGTCGTTCAGACAGAGACAGTCACAGGTCGTTCAGACAGAGACAGACACAGGTCGTTCAGACAGAGACAGACACAGGTCGTTCAGACAGAGACAGACACAGGTCGTTCAGACAGAGACAGTCACAGGTCGTTCAGACAGAGACAGACACAGGTCGTTCAGACAGAGACAGACACAGGTCGTTCAGACAGAGACAGACACAGGTCGTTCAGACAGAGACAGTCACAGGTCGTTCAGACAGAGACAGACACAGGTCGTTCAGACAGAGACAGACACAGGTCGTTCAGACAGAGACAGACACAGGTCGGTCAGACAGAGACAGACTCAGGTCGTTCAGACAGAGACAGACACAGGTCATTCAGGCAGAGACAGACACAGGTCGTTCAGACAGAGACAGTCACAGGTCGTGCAGACAGAGACAGACACAGGTCGTTCAGACAGAGACAGACTCAGGTCGTTCAGACAGAGACAGACACAGGTCGTTCAGACAGAGACAGTCACAGGTCGTTCAGACAGACGAAAGTGAGATAGAGAGACCAAACTTGCAGATAGGAGAAAGAGATAGTTAGTTTAGAAAATATAATTTAAGAAAATACATTAATATAGCTATGGAATCAAGAGACAAAGTTCCTGTCAACTGGACAGACTTAAGAGAGACGAAATGCATATGTTAATTCAGAGCATTCGACTCGTCATACTAAAATCCCGATGAATCGTGATGAAAATGCAACATTTATCATATGACTCACATGCAATCAAAGCAGAACGGAATAACAAGCTTCGCGTATGAAAATTATACGTAACGGGAGTGTGTGGTTCTGAAAGGCTGCATTGTAGATACTGAACTTAGAAGATCCACAAGCATCTGTTGTTTTTGTTAAAGTTATTCTTATAGAATTAGTAAATGGGAACATACTTTTATTTTTTGTTTCTTTCTTTTGTTTATTTTCAATCTTTTAAATAAGTGTAAAAAACCCAGAATCCGAAAAACGATTTTTTTTTCAAATTCGGTTTTCAGGTTCTGGGTTTTGATATTTATTTGACTCGTCATTTCGTGAGCTATAAAAAGATATCTGAAATAATGTTTAGATCCTGAAATCTATCTACACTGTATTTGCATTTTCGACCTGGATACAGCCTTGCAAAAGCGAGATATCTCGTAAATTATGATGTATATATAGGCCAGTATGTCATGTCCTATTATTTTTTATTAAGAATAGTGAGCTCAAACGTACAAGTCAGTTGACAAGGTCATGCAAAGGGATACGTTTTATGTGGCATCTAAATGAAATTAAGTTGAAGTTATGTAGCGATATGTCGTTTAGTTTTCATGAATTTCGTAATTTTGAGTAGTTAGACAAGCTTAATTGTAAATTTTACTGGAATATTGGTGCTACAAAAATGGATTTCATAAACAAGACGAGAACAATTTGATCCACTATATAATCTATATAATTTATATAATCTAAAGCATTCGTATAATTAATTCAATCTCCAGTTGTTCATGACATTAGTAATGGGGTAATGGAGACGGAATATTTCCTTTATTTGGTACTCTCATGCTGTCGCTTCATTCATTAGAATTTGCATGACTGCTTTTCTTCTTTATCCTTCTTCGACATTTTTAAGAATCGTCTGTTCAATTTCAGTTCTGAATAGGATATAAGATATTACTTTCATATTTTTTTTTTTTTTTTTTTTTTTTTTTTTTTTTTTTTTTTTTTTTTTTTTTTACTGCTTTAGGAATGCCGATTGGAAAGCAGCACATATATAGGATCTTTGATTTAGGATCCGTCTTTTGTTTATCATCATATACGTATATCTTGCGATTACAAGATATCCAAGCAGGTATTTAATTCAATCTAATTTCAGTTTTTATTCGTCTTGAATTGGGAAATAAAGAAGTAGACAGAACTGTACTTTTATTTCAGAATCTTATTGCTAAATCATATCACATATTTATCGTGTACAATCATTACACATAAATCAAAATTACACACGGGAAAATAAACGCCCAAATAAATCTGGTGCATCCAATAAATCAGACCCTCATATTGATGTCACATCCAGAAGTCCCCAATACGTGTGATGTGCATTTACCGCCCCCGAGTCACACTTCAGCATTGAGGATAACCCCTTCAACGTCGTAAGGAATCGCTGCGGCCTGTGACGAGTCCCTCCACCACCGCCAGCGCCGTGAGGACTCTGTGTGTCAGAGCGTCGAAGTCGGAGAGCGGGGCGTGACGCAACGACCTGCCGTTCCGGACTCGGTTGATGATGTCGATGATGACTCTGGCGAGGAAGGCGAGGGTGAGGAGCAGGCCGAGGATCTCGAGGGTGAGGTTTTGGCCGTGTCCCCCTCCGTAGCCGCTCGCGTGTCCGTCGGCGCGGTTGGGGGCGCGGTCGAGCCGGGTGATGTCGGG
>BOPN01004084.1:72500-75000 GCA_017312705.2 Penaeus japonicus | reverse complement strand
ACCAACCTTTTGTGAGATGTGGGATGTTGTTATCAATTTTATCTCCATGCGATTTATCAATTTGATGTTCATTCGTAACATCTTTTTAGGTTAGTATTATTACAAGACCGTTTCATAGAAGTTATGCTATGAATTGCTCTCATAATCTACTCACAATGAGAGAGAGAGATTAATATCAAGCAGAACAAGTCGTATTTATATATTTTGAAATATATATTTTCCCCATATTACGAATATAGGAAAATGTTCGATTTTTAAGATATAAAGGAGGGATTATTTATGTGATCTAGGTTGGTCACCTCTGATCTAAGGCTAATTTTTCTTCCTAATTAATGTCTTTTAATTAACACACAGATGACACTTCTACAGTTATGAACATTGGGTTTAATGAGAAGACTGGTAAATTGCATATGTGCATGTTATAAAGGCCAACAACAAATGTACAATTATATAGCAAATCTACTAAAATATTGTTCGTGTAATTTTTTTCTTTTTTTTTTCATTTTCGTTAGACCGATCTGAAAGAAAGACCAACGAAAACGGGGTATTCAAGGGTGACTAAAGTATTTTTCCGTCTGAGGCTAGGATCCCAACAGCGAGTAGTTTTTCACACTATATCTTCTTGAAAAATATATAAGTGAGAATAAATTCTACATGCAAAATATTTGATCCATCCTTCGACTTATGCCTTCATCAGAATCACGTAACTTTGATGAAGATATAAATCGAAACGTTAATGCCATATCTCACACTCCCCATTTATCACAATCATTTTGAAGGAATATCCCAATTGAAAAATACTTTCCTGAGTGTAAAACAGACCTATTGAGACTGATATTAAATAAGACACAAGGTAAGAGAGTGCATCACAGGTACCCGATGACTTTCGCATTGAAATATTCTATAATTTTCCTTTTTGCGTTTGATTTTTGAATTCTGGGATGCAAATTTATATAATGTACGGGTTTGTAAATATTAGAATATAACACCGTGCAAATCGGTTATGACCTTATTTTTATCATGATTTTTTTGTTGCTGTTGTTATTTATTAGTAATGCGTGAACTTAAAATATGAATATCAGTGAATTATAGTGTGGAATGATCTTTTCTTCACATTTTTTATCTATGTATATATATACTAATCTATCGTATCTTCCGTTCACTACTCTAATTTGTACAATAAGTTTATCACGAAGTGCATCACACCAAATTGCTTAACAAGTAATATTGCACATTATAAAGACAATTAATAGGCCTATATATGCGGTGAAATGCTTTAGATTAATATACCTTAATTAATTAAAACTTCAAATGCATATCACTTGAAACCTGTTTAGCGAACAATTTAAGTGGAATGTAGGGTCTTAGAACACAAAGCATAGCAATAATGATGATAATAATTGGATAGGAGTGATAATGATGATGATGATAACAATGAGAATAGTGTTAACAATAATAATATTAATGATGATAATAATAATTTCGAAAATTATACTGGTGATAGTACTAGTGAAGATAATGATAATAAGAAATGATAACTTTCTTGATAATGATAATCAAACCAATAATGATTATGATAAAAATTAAGATGACAAAAAAATACATCACCGGTAACAAGAATGATCATTACTAAAGGAATAGCAATCATGAAGATGATAATAATGATAATAATAATAATAGTGATAATAATGATAATTATTATAAGCATAATAATCATCATTGTGATCATAATGCTACCAACAAAGATAAATATATAATAACATAACACAATAATAACATAACAATATTACTAATTACAACAATGATCTTCAGATAATGTAACTCATACATCCTCAATAACACACAGAATCGAGAAAAAAAATAATAAATAAATACAAATTAAAAAAATAGAAGGACAAAATAGTTCCACTTCCACGCCCGAATTAGTACACGGGCGTGACATTGATACGAGAAACGTGGTCCTTTTCCGACGCCATTTTGAGCGCCATCTTGGGTGTTATGTCTGTGACTTTGGAGGGGCTGCGCTTGTAGTACATGACCTCGGCTGCCAGAGCGATCATAGCTAGGGCTAGGCCTATCAACGTTGCGATGAAGACCCCACCTGCAATGGCATGGACTTTATTTTTTATATATCCTTTTTTTAGGGGTGTTTTATTGTGGAAGGGGAGGGGGAGGGGAGGGAGGGAGGGGTCTGAGAGGTTTTTAAAACGTTAGGTTGAGTAATGTTGATTATTGTGGTATTCATTTATCTGTTTAGGTAATGGTAAGGCTGGGGGAAGGTTTATGATTTTTTAATTAATTGTTTGAGTCTAGGAAAGTTGTATGATAAAATTTATATAGCTATTTTCGTTATGATGTTTATGTGAAGTGTTGTAAACAAAAGAACGAAAGGAAAAAACAGGTAAATACATGAATATGCCGAAGACATCCCTTTGTTAACTTATTTACAACTCGTCCGGCATTAAACTTTCAAAATGTGAAATGATTTTTGGAAATAAAT
>BOPN01004084.1:65000-70000 GCA_017312705.2 Penaeus japonicus | reverse complement strand
CGGGATAACTGATGACCATGTAATATATTCTTGAGGCATTGGTAGTCACTGGGATGAGGGGATTACAGGATCCACAAAGCGTATCTGAAGTACATCCAAAATATTAAACAAACATACTCATAAACACCAAAGGATAATGGGAGAGAAGGTAAAAAAACAGACAAGAAACATTTCCATCATTCTAGGCGTCTTTTCTAGAAACCAGTGCTCAGCGCGTTGAGAGTTAGTCTCATGTCATCATTGCTATGTGAAGACCCTAGCTGATTGGTCAATACACAGTCAAGTTAATAGCAAACTGAAAAAAAACTAACTAAAAAAAAGAGAGGTGGTCATATCTATGTATCTTTATATATATTTATATATGAGATGGGTCAGGGAGGTATGTTATACGTATCTATATATCTACATCTCTCTGTCCAAATATCTCTAATTGTATCCTTGCATTTCTCTCTGTATCTTTACATCTCTTGTTTTACCATTACACCTGTCTTTACTCTACGTCTCTGTTTAGCTCTACATCTCTCTTTCTCTGTCTCTCTCTCTCTCTCTCTCTCTCTCTCTCTCTCTCTCTCTCTCTCTCTCTCTCTCTTACATATATACATATAACACATTTCTGTTAAAAACTATAACTCCAGGAACCACGAGATGAATCACAGGCAGATAAAAGCAATGATGAGAGGCAATGATAAACAGGTTTGAATGTAATTCTGGAATAGGCCTATATAAACGTTAACATGAAACATCAAGCATAATAACAGGAACCCTAAACGTTCCTTCTAACTGCTTGAGAATCCCCAACACGTTGAATCATGTTTTCTTAGAAAAGACGACTGAAGTTTTCCTCATACAATAAGCAACACCATACACCACAAACGCAAAAAAAAAAAAAAAAAAAAATACAAATACAGGCCAAAGCGAGAAGGGGAGAGAGAATGAGAACAAAAAAAAAGAAGGGAAAAAATTACACGTAACAACGATGATAAAAACGATGATAAACCAAACCCCAACAAGTCCTAGTTACGAGGACCCAAAGACCTACCGAGCGATTGCAAGGTGATGCCCTCTGAGTCATTATCATTGGGACAGATGCCACGTGCAGACGAGTTCCAGAACTGGGCGGAGAGAGCCTCGAAGTACCGGTCCTTCTGGAGTTCCAAAATCCTGCAGAAGGAAGAGTTTTTTTTTTTCTTTTTTTTCTAAAAGGTAGGAGGTGGAAACTCGTCTAAACTTTTATGTATAAGTAGTATTGTTATTTTATTTGACTTCTTATCATTATTCTTTCTTTATTATCATTACTATTATTATACTTATCATTTTCGTTACCAGATTTTCTTTACTATAAATAAAAAAATTGGGAGGTAAATATTTACTAGTGAATAGATTGAGAAAGAGAGAGAGAGAGAGAGAGAGAGAGAGAGAGAGAGAGAGAGAGAGAGAGAGAGAGAGAAAAAGAGAGAGAGAGACAGAGAGAGAGAGAGAAAGAGAAAGAGAAAGAGAAAGAGAAAGAGAAAGAAAGAGAGAGACAGAAAGAGAAAGAGAGACAGAGACAGAGACAGAGACAGAAAGAAAGAGACAGACAAAGAAAGAAAGAAAGAAGCCACGTCACTCACGCTCTGCTGATTTCATCCTGCAGGTGGCTCCCCTGCTGCACGGCGATGGCGTACGGCTGCTCGGCAAAGGGCTCTCCGACCTCCGTCAAGTCGCAGCTGTGATACACCTCGTAGCGGATCTCGGACGCGTCGTGAATGAAGGCGAACTCCCCGTCCTCGTTGTCCAGGACCTGAGGCGAGGAAGGGGAAAGGAGGAGGTGGAGGTGGAGGTGGAGGTGGAGGTGGAGGTGGAGGTGGAGGTGGAGGTGGAGGTGGAGGTGGAGGTGGAGGTGGAGGTGGAGGTGGAGGTGGAGGTGGAGGTGGAGGTGGAGGTGGAGGAGGAGGAGGAGGAGAGAATCGGCTTAGTTCTGTGACTCAACGATGTGTTTGCTTGCTTAGTCTGTTGTGTTTATCAGTAAGGTTAGTGCTGTCTGTAATGTGGACCCGGTAATATTATCTATCATGTTAAGCTCCGCTATCTATGCACACTCTGACCTGGTAAGATTGATTTTTATTTTAAACTCTGCTATTTATGCACACTCTGGCCTGGTAAGGTTGTCTTTGATGTTAAACTCTGCTATTTATCCACACTCTGGCCTGGTAAGGTTGTCTTTGATGTTAAACTCTGCTATTTATCCACACTCTGGCCTGGTAAGATTGTCTTTGATGTTAAAATCTACTATTTATCCACACTTTGGCCTGGTAAGATTATCTCTGATGTTAAAATCCACTATTTATCCACACTCTGGCCTGGTAAGGTTATCTATCACGTTAAACACCGCTATTACAGACCTTTCTCCTATCATCCACACACTCGACATAACACCCTTCCTTGTACTGACCTTTTGAAAACCTTCCTGAGCGCGGGAAACAGGACCCGTTTCCTCAATGACCTGAAGGATATGCGTGTACTGTTCCTTGATAGGGTAGTCCCAGACGCGGTACTTGCTCTGGTCGCTAGTGCTGTTCAGGGTGAGTTCCTTCCACACCCTAAGGGAGGGGGGGGGATCGTGGAATTAGCCCAGGGTTTGTTTGTTCTGTGTTAGGTCTTTACTATCAGTAGGATTTACGTTTTTTTTTATATTATTCTTTATCCTTTGTTGCTTTGTTGAAAGTTGTCGTTGTTATTTATTATGTGATAATCAATGCAGATGGAATTCTTTTACTGTTGCTTCTGGTAACGTATTGGAAAAAAATGAAAATCTAAAAAAAAAAAATTGAAAAAAAAGTTCTGATACTGAGGAGCAAATATAAATTAGTGGTAGAGGAATATTAATTAACATGAATATACTGCATTTAAGACAGTAAAGTGCATCTACTTTACATGCTTTACAAGAGAAGATACTTACAAGGAGACACACACTGACATGTGCTAAGAAAAGGCACAACACAGAGAGACAAAAAAAGAGATGAAAACCGTCAGTAAATCACATGACTTTGTGCTTACAGAGGAAAGAAGAGTGTCAACAGCTCGTCCACTGGAGGAAATATATTACGGGATTAAAATTTCGGTTGAAAAATGGATTGTCCCCAACACAGGGCCACTGTATGCTCTGTCGTAGCGTTTCATCTGTATCTTATACTTTAAGGTAATCTGTCCTTTTCCGTCAGATCAAATACTTTATATCATAAGCGAATTTTAATTAATAACGGTTTCGGGGGGAACAATCGTTCTTTCTCTCTTTCTCTCTCTTTCTATCTGTCTATCTCTTTCTCTCTCTCTCTCTTTCTTTCTCTCTCTCTCTCTATCTCTCTCTCTTTCTCTCTCTCTCTCTAAGAAAAAAATGTATAGATTATCATAAATTATAAAGATATTCATGAACGTATCACCTGAGGAATAGAATACCGCTCTTACTTCGATATCATTTAATCATATAATTATTTGAACTTTCGCTCAAAATCTTAAGGGAATTGAAAATTATATCTTTAAAAGTATAATCTAACGTAAGAGCTAAATAATAGATATAAAAGTCATAACTTATACATAGCGTTTTTCTGCAGTCTCATTAATTTCCTGATTTAAAGCGTGGTAAGTGGTTTCAAATTAGCGTGACGTCACCTTAGCGTGGACTTTTTCGCTCGTTATTCTCGTTATTCTTGTCTACTCATCACACACCCATCGTCAGGGTCTTTGACATATAACGGACCTACGACACAGTCCATCATTTAAGACTAAAACACTGTTACCTTTGTGCGGAAGAGGAGACATCTGCAAAATAAAAGAGGGCTCCATAACCTTAGAATGAATAAGCGAATAAGACATTCACGTAGACACCTGAATTACAGACAAAAAGGAGAGAGAAAAAATAAACACATGACAACAGCGATACACCACAGGCGAAGAGGAACGCAGGAAGTTCCTGTTAGCCGAGGGGCTACCTGAACAGCTCGTCCTCAGCTTTGGCCATGTTGTTGAAGTATTCGAAAATGGCCGTGTCCTTGGTGGTCGTGAAGTTGATCTTGGCCTGGCGAGCTAAGGCTTCCATGGACTGCACTGGCAACTGCAGGAGACCGGGAGTGGAATATGGTCTTAACCCCTTCGGGAAGGAAACTGAGAAACCATGCGGGTAAAACCACTGCAATACTGTAATTCCTAGTAATTTGTCGAGTTTCTATGTACAGGGGGGGGGGGGGATAAAATCTACTTTGTTCCTGTCTTGGAAGGGATACAGTGCTTGTTTTTATTTTGTCAGTATGTGTGGCGAATTGATACGAAATTTGTCCACCCTTCGAAAAGGCAACTTCCTTTCTATAAAAGAAGAAAATCTGATCGGTTACATATGCAGGCCTATCACCATATGTACCTCGCAACGCAAAACATTCGGATAAAATGAAAATAACATCTGTATGAATCGCAGAGCAGGTCGAAACTCATCACATCATGTTCCCGAGAGTCATACCATGAAATTCCAGTAAACAAAGATAGAAAAGTGAAGACGAAGAAGAAGAATATAATAGGAGACGAGCTTGTCAGATTTAGACAGAGGAAACTAGAAGAGGTAGGCCTATAGCCGCTCTGGAGGGTAAATGGACGGGCGTGAAATGTGGATGTGGGGCTGTGGGGGGAGTGATGGGGAAGAAAGGGGGGGGGGGAGGGATCTAGGTGTCTACTTCGGCGAGCTTCCTGTAGCTCCGTGGTTGGGGGTGTTCTCTTGACGAGGCCGGAGAGCTTCGAGTTGTGAGCTTCGGCGGTCGTATTGCACTTTTCATGCTAAAAAATATCGTATTACTATTTCAGTACTTAAGTAAAAAAGAAAAAAAAAAAAAATGGAAGCAGCATCGACCAAAAAAACGTCATGCAAAAAAAGTTTTTTTTTTTTTTGGCGGGAAAAAATCCAACATTCTGTGTCGTGAAGAAACAGACAGAAAATCCAAAAGAAAAACCACAAAACAATAGGTTCCAAAAGCAGA
>BOPN01004084.1:45000-50000 GCA_017312705.2 Penaeus japonicus | reverse complement strand
TAGTGTGGTGGCAAGTGGTAGTGTGGTGGCAGGGTCTAGTAGTATAGTGACAGGTGAAGTTCCATAGGTAAAGGTGGTGTTACGTCAAAAATTACTCTTATACAGGTAAGTAATAAAGCACATGACTGAGCACTCGAAGGGGAAAGGAAAAAGAAAAAAAAAAGTACTGCATTACCAGTTACTTCAACTGCCGGAAGGTGAAGGAGGTAAAGGCACACAAGATCAATTAATTCATTCATGCGTCAATAATCATAACGATAGAGAGTAGAGACGCTTAAGCAGGATTTGGGGAATAAGGACTTGGCGTTTAAGTTGGAGTTGGCGATTAAGTTTAAATATCTTTAACTACACTAGATGTAAAGAGATAATTGCTTCAAAATGGCAATCATTCTAAGTACCATGGAAGGTGAAGGTGGGAATGTCCTATTTTTACTCTAATTGTTCCAGAGGTGGCATGACGTCACTGATTACTCTCGTCTATATATCTATATCAGTCCACTCAAGACAAGACTGGTATATGTGGCAAACTTAGATAGGTGGCAAATCCATCATAGATTCATCAACATTCAAAGCAATTTTTGTTTCGAGTAATACTTACGATTTTAACATGCTATGTGTATTAATGATATTCCTAGATCGGATTTTGAATGCTTTCGTGAATATGTCGTATCGTCCTTATGTATTCTCAAAGAATCTTTCGTGTAACTTTAATGCAGCCAAGGAGATTGAAAATCTATTGACCGGGTAAGTTTATACACACAAAGGAATGAATGATTATTTGAGTGCAAACTAACATACTGCCGACCATTGTGAGAAGCGATACGCACACCCGACACGCACATACGTTCATACATAATCGAGTATACATACATAGGCTTAGGAATACACATCAAAAGAATTGCCTCGTCCCACCTTAAAGAGAGAGAGAGGGAGAGAGAAAGAGAGAGAGAGAGAGAGAGAGAGAGAGAGAGACAGACAGAGAGAGACAGACAGAGAAAGAGAGATAGAGAGAGAGGGAGAGAGAGAGAGAGACAGACAGACAGGCAGAGAGATAGACAGAGAGAGGGAGAAAGACAGACAGACAGGCAGACAGAAAGACAATCAGAGACCAAGGCAGAGAAAGGAAGAAGATAAAATCATAGGACACATTATCCTATTTTCTTAAAGAGCTAATCAACCGAAGTTAATAACCATAGCCCCCCAACCACCAGCCCTCCCCCTCCCCCCACAACGCAGCCATCCCCTTTCTTCTTCGGCAATCAATACCATAATAGCTAAAACACTTGCACTTCACTTTCTGCTCTATGTAAGCTCACCCTCGAACATCAAGGTCGAGGTTTTGTGTGTATCTGTGAAAATACACGCAACGCACACGCACACACACATACATATACACATACACATACACTCGCGCGCGCACATATACACCAATACACACACGCCACTCACACACACATAGGTAGATAGATTGATAGATAGACTATACACGAATTTGCTTTCAAGGGTAAGGAATATCTGACAGTTACTTAGTCTAGCAGTCTGCCTATTCTACTTCAAGTACTTCAAGTCTCAGCAACGAGGTTGGGTCACGTGTAGCGTCTGAAAGTGAGTGATGGGCGTACATGCATAACCTCTCACCAGGAACACTCATGGCTTCGGTGTTGAATAATTGAGGCGGGGTGTGAGGGAGAAACGTACACACACACGCACATACATGTATATGTTCACATACACGCGTCGTCCTATGTACGTATGACGCGTGTGCACACATGAATATACGTACACGCGCGTGGGAAAAAAAAGGAAAAAAACATGTGCACATATATAGAAGCAAGTATACAAGCGAATACGTGCAGTATTACTTACACATATAGCGTACACATACTGTACGCACACACGCACACACACGCACACACAGTTTAGGGTGCATTCATGAGTACAAATTTGCAATGATTGAGAGTCCAAGGCAATTTCAGTCAACACTTCTTGCTGTGATTGCACCGACGTTTATATGTTGAAGATCAATTGAAAATATAGAAAAAATATAATTGCCGATCAATTAATATAAAAATGCAGGTTGCAGTAATGATGATTTGATCAGTATGCTAAAACGATGATGGTTATAAAAATTACTATATGAAAAGAGATAATTAAGTGAATACAAAACAAAAAGAACACTAGGCAACATAAAAAGAACAATGATTGGGAAAATCAGTAAGCAAAAGTTAGATAAATATGTTGGTACAGTAAAAAAATAAAGACAAAAAGGAAAAGAAAAAGAAGAGAGTAAAAGACAAACTTTCAAAATTATGGTGTAGAAGTTAACGAAAATAAAACAACAAAAAGAAGAAAAACACCTTAAAAGATATCAACATTAAAACAAGAAACAAACAGACAACAAAACAATAAACAAACAGACAACAACAAAACAAGAAACAAACAGACAACAATAAAACAATAAACAAACAGACAACAACAAAACAAAAAACAAACAGACAACAACAAAACAAGAAACAAAACAGAGCAAAACGGAAACCCTTCAACTCACAAGATCAAAATCAACACAAAACAAGAAACAAACAGACAACAACAAAACAATAAACAAACAGACAACAACAAAACAAAAAACAAACAGACAACAAAACAAGAAACAAACAGACAACAACAAAACAAGAAACAAACAGAGCAAAACGGAAGCCCTTGAACTCACAAGATCAAAATCAACACGAACAACAACAAAATAAGAAACAAACAGACAACAACAAAACAAGAAACAATCAGAGCAAAACGGAAGCCCTTCAACTCACAAGATCAAAATCAACACCAAACAAGAAACAAACAGATCAAAACGGAAGCCCTTGAACTCACGTGATCGACACAAAACAAGAAACAAACAGACAACAACAAAACAAAAAACAAACGGCGCCAAACGGAAGCCCTTAAACTCACGAGCCTCGGTGCCGAAGATGAGCGCAGCATCCGTGGCGTTCCTGCTCTGGAGAAGATCATCCACGGCGGACATCCACTGGTAGTTCGAGATCTGCAGGCGCACGTACGGGATTCCGTGGGCGGCAGCGGTGTCACGCCCGTACGCCCATCCGCCTGCCGTCACGTCCAGCAGGAGGGCGGCACCGTTGAAGATGGAGGAGCATACTGGACGGAGAGTAGGAAGTCGGAATGGATAAGAGTGTGAATTTCCTTGCTGTTTTTTTCTTTTATATTGATTTCCTTTGGTTATGTTTTGTGTAAATTAAGCTGGATAAAAAGCAATGAATCCTACCGAAAATTTTGTTTCTTTTTTTCTTTTTATTCGTTTAATCTTGACTGGTTAATTGAAGTGTATGAGTAAATATGAACAAGGTGTTTATGTCCACAAAACGGAATATTATGACAATTAATCCTCCAATGTCTAAAGTCATTAGGACAAGATTCTCAACCTCTGTCTTATCCTTATTATTATTATTATTCTCTTTCTCTTCCTCCTCCTCCTCCTCCAATCCTCCTCCTCCTCCTCCTCCTCCTCCTCCTCCTCTTCCTTCTTCTCCTCCTCCTCTTCCTCCTCCTCCTTCTCCTCCTTCACCACCTGTCCTCCTTCATCACCTATCTTCCCCTCCCTTCCCCACCACGGTAGACCTCATAGCTACTCACACTGCCCTTGCCCCAGTTCCTCGTTATCCAGGGACACGGTGACGACTTCATGATTCAGAGTGACTGCGGACGCTTTTTCCGCCTGGGAAATCCCGGCCTCAAGCCACGCAGCGCCTTCCCTCAGGCTCTCGTCCACGGCGCTCACTGGAGGATTAGAAAGAAGTTGGGGAGGGGGTGGTTGGTGTCATTGTATATATTCATTATATGTATTCTTGAAAGATTTGATTGTTTCATTGTAGTTAAAAAGGTTGAAGGTATATTTCTTTTTTGGTTTCTCGAATTTTGTGTCAATATACAAAAAAAAAAAAGAAATGAAAAGGATTTCTTCTTATAGAAGTGGTGTTAGATGGCGGTTTTAAAATCTGTGGTATCTAGATGTTTTTTGAGGATTATTGAAGGCACCTGCAAATTAGTTATTGGTGTTGTATATCAAATTAGGTACACATATCATAAGAATTCAATATCTTCTTACCTTTATTTATGTATGCCTATTAAGACCGTAATTATTCATTTAGGAATATCAATCTATCACCAACGCTTATCAATCAAAAGCGAACACCACAAAGACTAAAACACTTCTAATAGAACTCAGTCAAACAAAACCCCAAATCTTCACAAAATACCTCTACATTTCCCAAACTACCATTAAGAAACTAACAGTACATAACCTCAACCACAAACCAAAAACCATTAAAAAAAGATACAACAAAGATAACACATTACCAATAGTCATCTGAGCGAGCGAGGAAGGCACCATCACCAGAAGAACCACACACCACAACACCATAGCCCAATACATGCTGGTTTCTTCTGTTCTTCTATTTACACTCGATTTTGGGTCCCTTCACGTCCGCAATGGTATACAAAGCCGGTCCTCTTGTGTTCGTAGTCAGGCCTGGTTGAAGGATATACGTGTTAGAACATGTTTGTGCGATATGTAAGGAGGGCAGAGGAGGAGACATGGCACTAGATAGTACATTCGTGAGCTATCATGAAACTAGAAAATAATTAGAGAGCGCAAACCTCCGAAAATAGAGAGAGAGAGAGAGAGAGAGAGAGAGAGAGAGAGAGAGAGAGAGAGAGAGAGAGAGAGAGAGAGAGAGAGAGAGAGAGAGAGAGAGAGAGAGAAAGGGAGAGAGAGAGAGAGAGAAAGAGAGAGAGAGAGAGAGAGAAAGGGAGAGAGAGAGAGAGAGAAAGAAAGAGAGAGAGAGAGGGAGGAAGGGAGGGAGAGAGAGGGAGAGAGAGAGAGAGAAAGAGAGAGAGAGAGAGAGAGAGAGAAAGAAAGGGATATGAATTGAGATAGGAAGATAAATTCTTCATACTTCTGGATTTTTTTATGGGGGTGGTTCATG
>BOPN01004084.1:30000-32500 GCA_017312705.2 Penaeus japonicus | reverse complement strand
TTACGCACCATCTAAAATGTTCACGAACTCGAGGAATGAAAACGAAAAACTAAATTTCTATTAATCTCAAAACAACTTGAAATCAATAGCACTAAGATATTAAAAGATACCCTTATTAAATGCACAGCGTCCCAGGATACATTTGGATTAGCTCGAGACACAAGAAAACAAGAAAACAACCAGAAGTGAATCATCTAACCTAAAAAGGCTAAGACATAAGACATCGCCGTGTGTACTTGTGAGACACTGGTAATGGATAAGTGAAGGAATATAGGCTTGCGTGACGAAATGGCTTACTGGCTTGTGGTTGGTGGTGGTTACTGGGTGGGTGTTGGTTGCACGTTGCTGAGTGGCTTATGTGTATGTATACACGGGCATGCGAGAACACATTCATTCACTCGCGAACACACTCACTCACTTACTCACTCACTTACTCATTCACTCACTTATCACTCACTTACTCACTCACTCACTCACTCATTCACTCACTCTCACTCACTCTCTCTCACACACACACACTCATTCACTCACACACACTCACACTCACTCACACACATACACATACACACACACACTCACTCACTCTCTCTCTCTCTCTCTCTCTCTCTCTCTCTCACACACACACACACACATACACACACAGTATATATCCAAGTATGTATACATATCATATATGTACGCATACATATGTATCACGACTAGATAGAGGAGTCGCTGTATAAGAAACGACAGAGCTCCGTATAATATCGGAGAATTTCTATTGTTAACTCTAGTAAGATATACAATGTCCTTTCTGCACCGATGTCAAAAATATCGATAAAAAAATGAGATTGAAATAAGATGATAATAAAAATAGAAGTGATGAGAAGAGGAAGAGAGTTGTTATTTATCAGACAAAATTATTTCAATATAATTCACTAAGATAGAAAGTTCTGTCAACAAATACATTATAATCATAACTATATATATTATTTTTTTTTTTTTTAATACAGCCGTATCAGATATCCAGGTGGAATAATAAGTTTGCTTATTTTCATATAAACTTTTACGTGTAATAAGCAGGTTTAATGAATAAATAAGTAAAAGAAGTAATGTTTATACATTTAGCAGTAATTCATCTAAATTAAAACATACACGCACATCAGATGAGCGATCAAATATACAAATAAAAATACTAGACGGATTCCTTTATCAAGTAGATTTAGGTCCTTAATGATGAGTGTTTTCATAATTACTCCTTCAACGCGTGTCTGTGTGGGTGTGTGTGTGTGGGGAGGGGGGGGTGCGTGTTTGTGTTTGTGTGTGTTTGTGTGTGTGTGTGTG
The DNA here is from genome assembly GCA_017312705.2 of Penaeus japonicus. Lineage (NCBI taxonomy): Eukaryota > Metazoa > Arthropoda > Malacostraca > Decapoda > Penaeidae > Penaeus > Penaeus japonicus. The sequence continues at coordinate 31,177 of BOPN01004084.1, read as the reverse complement.
TGTGTGTGTGTGTCTGTGTGTGTGTGTGTTTGTGTGTGTGGGGGGGTGTTTGCGTGTGTGTTTGTGTGTGTGTTTGTGTGTGTGCGTGTGTGTGTTTATGTATATGTGTCTATGTGTGTGTGTGTGTGTGTGTTTATGTAAATGTGTCTATGTGTGTGTGTGTTTGTGTATATATGCGTGCGTGTATCCCCAAAATCATAATACCAATACCACGATCATCAGAGCGAAAAAAAGTGACTTCATTAGCCTAAACCACCACCAACATACATACCTATTACTCCCCCCCCCTCAACCCCCAACCCCCCACGACAAATCAGTAATCAAAACGAAGGAATAACAGTCCGTGCTCAACATCTAACCACAGTCGTTCAAAGCGCAGCTGCTGTTTGCTAACGTTTCCGATGAATTAATAAACGCACAAAATCAATAGGTGCTTCCGGTAATTGACGCTTTTCACCCTGTGTACGAACGCGAACACAGAAGAAAAGGGAGAAAACACTGGAAATGAAGAGAAGAAAACACTGGAAATGAAATGAAGAAAAACACTGGAAATGGAGAAAACACCGGGAATTAAGAAAACACTGGAAATGAAGAGAAGAAAATGCTGGTGATTTTCGGGTTTGATTTGTCTGGTCTTGTGGTTATTTTCGTTTTTTAGTTCTTATTTATTCATCTGTCTGTCTGTCTGTCTGTGTCTCGGTACTTATCTACCCATTTCTTTACTTATCTATCTGTCTATATTCTGGTATAGCTATATGTTTATCATGTTTATTTATCTGTCTGTGTGTCTGTTTATGTCTGTCTGTTTGTCTGTTTATGTCTGTCTGTTTGTCTGTTTATGTCTGTCTGTTTGTCTGTTTATGTCTGTCTGTTTGTCTGTTTATGTCTGTCTGTTTGTCTAGTCTTCTATTTGTCTAGTTGCCTGTATGTCTGTCTCTTCGTCTATTCATTTATCTGTCTTGTATGTCTATCCGTCTATCCAAGTCTTCTAACCAATGGTATATTTTTGGTTTTGATTTTTGTCGCTTCTGGAGTAATTTGTTGGTATAATCTTCCTCAAAATGATTAACACGTCGTAGGAAAAGCGAAGCGGTGAGGGATTTTCACATGCTTACTGAAGTGGGCGCTTGCATGCTAAACCCTTTACACTTCTAATGCACCAGGACAGCATGAACTT